>LPNX011211761.1:142930-226283 GCA_001517045.1 Pseudotsuga menziesii
CTCTGCTAAGAGGTATCCATGATACAAGAACATGTTGAAAATTCCATGCATCTACATTAAATGGCAAGAATTGGTGAAGTTCTATCTAGGGTACATGGCCATCTTTTAAAGGTAGGGGGTATGTTTGTCTTCTATTGGGCCTCGCTTTCCTTGGGTATATTTCATCTTGGCATCTTTTTGTGTTTGTTTGTAATTATGTTTCTAGGGATTCATTTTGGTGTAAGTTAAGAGGTTTGCGCCTCTTGAATCCCTCTTCAAGGCTTCTAATTCAGATTCAAGTAGGGAGAGTGCAAAATTATATTAGAGAGCTTAAAATTATGATGAGAATATTTCATGCACAAATGGAGGGTTTGAAAGGAGCAGTGGATCAAGTCTCTTCTCATATAGCACATCATGATTCCAAGTATGATGAATTAGAAATAGAATTATTGTGTAGGGGTCAAATTGATAAAGTGATAAACGATATAGAAGAACATTTCAATCTCTTGCTAAGTTTAACACGAGGAAGACAACCTCATTTGTTGGTACCGGGAAATTAAAGGAGGATTTAGTAAAGCAACTTGCAATACCCAATTTAGAACTTCCAAGGTCTCAAGGTCTAGATCATGAGGAGAAGTAGGTGGATGAGGCACACAATAGTCATGAATTTCGTTAAAACCATGTTTTTATGTACTTTTTTATATCTTTTTCTTAGGTCAGTTTGTAAGAATATATAGTCATAAGATCTTAGTGAAGGATGTTGATAGCACAGGGGGTTCACTAAGTAGAAAATATTATATCACGTGAGTTCGTATATGAAGGTTTAATATTCTAAATAATGGAAGTAATATATATCTTGGTATATAGGAATCTAGGGGTATTTTAAAATAATAAAAGATATAAATATTAGGGAGGGGCTAGAATTAGGTATCAAGGGGTTGAATTGGTGTAACTTCACATGTGAAGGTATTGTGGGTCCAATCATTTGTGCACTCAAACTAATGTTTGTATATGTATGATCAATGCGTGAAGGTGGTGTGAAGTTGATTCTCTGTAAAGTCTAGAGTGTGTTTGAGTAGGTATGCTTTATGTGTAAAGGTGGTGTGAATACTATTGCAACAACTATATGTGAAGCCAAGCTACAATTAAGGATTTGGTCCACATCTCGAAATGTCTATCGCCACCAAGATTTCATATTTCACTGTATAATATTCTAAGGCTAATTAGGGTTGTGTCACATCACCATATTGGTGATACAAATAAAAATTGGGGTTTTAAAAATATCATGGAAAAATTGGATATCATAAGGGTGTTTTAATTGGAAATATGTATTGAGAGGGGTTTCAACAAAATGATTTTAAAAAGTAATAATTATTATTTAATGAAATGAGGGGTATTCTTTGATATCCAATAAATGCATGTACTATGTCATAGGTTCACTAAGTGAAATCCCCAAGAATAACACAGATTTAATTAATCTAACCAAAGAGTTTTTTGTAATGTAGCTCCAATGAGATAGGAACAATTTTCAGGAACAATAGGACTATATGTAAATATTTGATTATACTCCTCATCCTTTTAATACAAAAACTATATTCATGTTGGTTTAAAAAAGGGAAAATAGGTGTAGGCCCCTATGGTCAGTAATCTCCTCTTCATTCTAAACCAAGTCATTAGAGTCATGCAATGTTGCATGGAGGACAATGATCATAGAACTGATTGTAATTGCAATGAAGATCATTACTATAATCATAGTTAGTAGGAGTATTAGTGTTGTGACCATGGGTAGCATTGGCATGTTCGTAGGACCACACTTAGCTAGCTTTGTTTTGAAGTACACTATGTACGGTGGCGACCATGGACAACAAAATGGTAGCATAGTGAAAGAACATTGACTATGGTCCATGCTTTTTCACATCTGAGATGGAGTTTTTTTCCACGAGTGGTGCCATGAGAGTATATCTATGTAGAAATTGATACAAATACAAACATTTAATGCTAGTGGATGTGTGTGGAGTGTTATATTAACAAGAAAGAAGCAGGTCCATTGTGTATAATGTACAATGTGAAAATGGAGCTAATGTCCGTTTTAATATGTGCATCCCTTTGTGGTATATATCTTTCCTATGAAATAATATGCTCTTGAGTTTCCCTAACATTTGTTTTGCTTAGTATGTTGTATTTGGTTTCCTTGTTGCTAAAACTTTGCTACAAGGTCATCCAAATAAATTGATTTAAGAATGAGTTTCGTTAATTTCTGCAAATCATGGCATTGTGGTATTATTTAGTTATCTTTGTCCATCCATACAATTGTGCCAAGTTCTTGTGATTACACTATTTGACCTTTATTCCCACATTGTGGATATAATTTTGATATTAAGATTAACTTCATGCTTACCTTATTGAAGTTATGAAATTTCCTCATATCTCAAAGTTTTTTTGAATCTCTTCAAGCATGTTCTGTTATATTATTAAAGTTAATTGATCACTCTAAATTAGTCCTAAAATGTCACAATCCTTAGTTCTCACCCTACATAATAGATCACTTCAATAATCTCCACTCCAAAATTTAAGAGGTTTATTTTTACTTCATAAAGAAATAAACCTGTAATGAGATAAGATAAAGAAATTAATATCAAATATCATCTATTTCAGTTGAAAGTCTGCCATTAACAGTATGAAAAAACCAGCATTTTCACATTGGCACCTTTGCACGTTCTACCAATACATAAAACATCACTGGTATAAATTAAGCTGATAAAAGTTGGACTTGGTATCACATCAAGAAATGGTATTGCATGTTTACAGTAAGAACAAGATGTGAGCAGAGCAGAACTGGATAAAGGAAAGACAGGGAAGGTCGATAAACAACATTAACATTGAAATATTACATGTTTACATTTGCAACAAGATGTGAGCAGAGCAGAACTGGCTAAAGCAAGACAAGGATAGTTGATAAATAGCATTAACATTCAAATATTACATTTGATTTAGGGCAAATGTAAAAGTCCCTCAAATAGATAAGTCTATTTCAATTCAAAATCTTTGATAAACAAACTTTGTAATTGAGAGCTTTTCAACTTTAACTGGGAAAAGCTGCTGTAGGAGAAAATATCTCCCCTATTCATATGGAGTCCCTCACTACATCTTAAAGCGCAGAACAAGCTCCATTGGTGTTGCAGGGCTCCAAATCTGAGGAACAGAGCTCTGTCCATAGTATAAAAGATTGCAGCACATTTACAAACCCTACCACGATAAAAAAAAATGGCAGGTTTTGGAAGCCTTCATGTTATGTTATTGAGATTGAGTCAAATGTTCCATAGTAGGCCCTAGTAGTCTTCTATGTTTGCATATCTGTTGTGTTTTTCTTGACAAAGTTGTTGGGCACTCAGTTTGCAGTTTTTGTGAAGTTGGGCAATCTCAGCCTCACCATGAAAATTATAGCGTAATGAAAAAATTAGGCATTTGCACCTTGTACCAATACATATTAACATTACAAGTTGAGCTGGGTATGACATTAAGAAAATGTTGCCATGTTTACATTTGAATCAGATATGAGCAAGACAAGGAATAGGATTGATAAACCAAATTGAAATGTTACATATGTTTAACATGTACACTGTACAAACCTGTAAAGGGATAAGATAAAGATATTTATATCAAATGACATCTATTTCAGTTCAAAATCTGTAATTAACAGTTTCAAAAAACCAACATCCTTCTCACATTGGCTCCTTCGCATTTTCGACCCATACATAAAACATTACTTGCATAAATTAAGCTTTAAAGAATTGGACTTTGTATCACATCAAGAAACGGTATTGCAAGTCTACATTGAGAACAAGATGAGAGCAGACCAGAGCTGGCTAAAAGCAATACAAGAAGGGTTGATAAATAACATTAACATTCATATATTACATTTGATTATTGGCAAATGTACAAATCTCTTAAATAGATAAGCCAAGAAAATTCATATTAAATGCCATCTATTTCAATTCAAAATCTCAGATCAACAAGCTTTGCACATAAGAGCTTTTCAACTTCAACTGGGAAAAGCTGCTGTAGGAGAAAATATTTCCCCCATTCATATGTAGTCACTCACTACAGCTTAAAGAGTAGAACAAGCTCCATTGGTGTTGAAGGGCTCCAAATCTGAGGAACAGAGTAAGAAAAGTGAGCAAATGATTTGGTCAGCATATCTGAGTATCCCATCCTTTTATCCAGAATCACTTGATTTCTGCATCACTGAGTCGGTAATGAAATAAAATATATTATGTATCAACACTATGGAGATAAGCCCATATGATGTGCTATCTCATTCACTGTACCCACAGATGACCTGCAGTAGCTGAAGAAGAGGAAGAGGAAGAAGACACCACAGAGTAGTTGAAGGATTTAAGTGGTTTTAACAGCGATCTGAAGGAGTGGGCAAGGGAAGAGGCAATGGCTGCCTTCACCTGCCCTCTTTTGGGGGTGCTCCTCACAGAATGAGTAGCAGGCATCTCTATTGATATTTATGGACTGAACTCAATGAATTGTTTGGTGGAGGAAGAACGCTACAGAGAGTAAATGCTTCAGAGAAAGTATGAATGGAGAAGAGTGGTTACAGAAAGGCGAGGATGGCGAGTATTTATGGTTTCCATTCCCAGATCTGAGTGAACCCTACAATGGAAATCCAAGCAGTTTAGCTGTGTTGTTCGGTGTGAAAAGGGGCATCTGAGTATCAGGGTGGGCCCAACCAGTGAATTGAATGTAGACTGAAAGTAGAAGATAGTTGACGTGGGCTGATGACCTCACCTTCAGGCTTCAATGATAACAACAAAAAGGAAGAAAGATGCTATTCATCTCCCTCTAGTTCAATTTGAATCTATTTCCAGCACGTGACCGATGTAATGTAGAACAGATTGAACCGCCTGAAGGCAATACGACTTTTTTCAAACGAGGCTTTTTTTCTAAACCGCCTGAAGGAATATTTTTCGTAAAATTGTTTTTTGACGGTAATAGCAACAAGACTTTTTTCAAACGAGAATAGAATTCCATTATCCAGATACCAACTATGTAATCGTGTCCTTGCTAGGTAGGTCTTACACAGAAGAGACAACACTGGGTAGAGTTATAATAATGCAGAACTCACATGTTAATAGCAATTCCACCGCCACCGTATTTATCCATTGAATTGTTTGTTCACGGAAAAATGTTTTTCCATCAAAGGACCAAGAATAATTAAGCCGAAGGCTTTCTTTCTCGAGGTCGGGTTTTTGGGCACACTTCCCAGTTCGTCATCACTCCATGATCCATCCACTCTGCTCTTTCCACGCATGGAGTTTGGGCACAGTTCCCACGTCATCACTCCATCCACTCCGTTCTTTCCACGCGTTCTTACCTTCTCGGATTTGCGCTTATCAAAATGCACGGGCGTGTCGCTGAAGTTTCGAGCCCATGGAATCTATCCTAAAGAAGCCCATTTCTGGCTTGCCGCTGAAGTTAGTGTAGTCAGGGTTTAGGGTTTGGCTTGTAGAGGATATCGAATTCCTAAATACATCACGGCATTTTATGACTGTGTTAACGGTGCGTTATGGAGAGGGAAGAAAGAGGAATATATTTGGTTAGGGATACTTTAGTTGGGAAGTTGTCCCTTTTTTTCTATTGAAGAGGGAGCGGTCTTGAGGACAGAGTGGACTCCATTATTGGATGGTTGCACCTCTACGTTTCTCCCAGAAAAAGACAATCAGATGCATTAGCCAGGCGAGAGCTAAGGAGCAAGCTGCAGACTCTTACAGAGTCTGTCAGAGGGTTTGCAGTAGGTTGATTCAACAACTAAAACACTTAATCAACTGCATCTAGCGTTGGATCAACCTGTTGTAGACCCTCTAACAGAATCTTTAAGAGTCTACAGCTTATTCCTCAGCTCTAGCCCATTAGCGATGGATAATTTCCTCAAATCACTGATTATTTTCTCGGATAAGAGGGAGAACTCCATACTTTTCACATGTTATTCACTGAAAGAAGTGGTCCCTTTAGAGAGAATGGTGGTCGACTTCAATGGTTAGATTCCCATTCATATTTTTTGCGATGAAAGGTACGTGTATTCATTTAGGAAATGCATGGGAGGGTCGAAACCCCATTTTATAAGTATTTGATGATAATATATAGTTGTTATCTGTGTGATGGTAAAGAGAGGGGGTGGCCTCTCGAGAGAGCCCATCTCCCATCTTGTTATTGTTTATTTGCATATGCATTTAAATATTTATTGATTTCTGTGTTATGTTTATTGAGACCCTGCATTTGTTTGTTTATTTACATTTCTACGTTGAAGAGAGGATCCAATTTCCCTTTTCGATTGATATGTTTTTATATTGTTGTTTATCTCCGCAATTAAGAGAGCGATGGTCTCAACAATGATTCGATCCTCTCTTCTTATTAATTAATTATAACATGGCATCTCTGCGATTAAGAGAGGGACGGTCTCAACGGTGAGCCGATCCACTCTTGTTGTTAATTGTTTATGGTACGATATCTCTGCCATGAGGAGGGTGAACCAATCCACTCCTGGTTGTGAATGGTTTATAACATGAGAGGGCGGGAAAACTCCCACCTGATCCCCCTCGCATGAGCTAATGAAGTAAGGGACATCTGGCAAACATGTATTGTCACATGAAGATGCAAATAAGGTTGGCTTGGACTCACATGAGACCGTGATCAGCCTCATTGCGGGATTAGCTATCACAACGTGGAAATGACAAAGGTCTTGCCATGGATCAATTCGGGTAGTTATGCCTCTTCTCTCAATTGTACTTTTGAAAAACCGCGGGAGCCAGTGGCAATTTGTGTATAAAAAAGATAATTCTGCACATCCGGCAAGGTCGACGACTCTATTGTTGCCTTGACAATTATGGCAATCAATATATATTATGCAGCGCAGCATTCAATGCGGTGGCGGCTGCGCTGCATACCTTCGGATCTCGGTATGCCTGAGATCCGAAGGTATGCAGCGCAGCATTCAATGCGGTGGCGGCTGCGCTGCATACCTTCGGATCTCGGTATGCCTGAGATCCGAAGGTATGCAGCGCAGCATACTGAGATCCGAAGGTATGCAGCGCAGCCGCCACCGCATTGAATGCTGCGCTGCATAATATATATTGATCGCAGACAATTATGGTAGAGTCTTTACAACCTTATGGTACACATTAATAACAAGTAAATGTTTTTTAAAGCAAGAACTCATTTCTTAAATGTAGATTAAAATCTAAGAGGGATCATGAAGTCATTCAAATGGGAACATGTACACGGTCCCCTGTGTATTTAAAAAAAATTGAAAATAACCACTCATCCAATTGTAATGATATGAGAAAGTAGCTTTTTACACTCACTTTTATATATAAATTCAAACAAATTTCTAATCGAAATATAAAATTTTGTTTATTTAAATGCGTACAACTTTTTTTTTCATTTAGACGGGAAATCCAGCAATACCTCCCCACATTAGTGGATGGTAGAGGTGGTAAACCGCCGGCCATCCTTGCAGAAGGCCTAACCCCAAAGGACTCAAGGCTCGAACCCGTGACCTCTCCCCCAACCGAGAGAATATGCGCACGTCTTACCAATTGAACTAACCCTTGGGGCTAATACAACTTATATATATATAAACAAATCTAATTGAATTTTTTAATCTATTCTTAAAATATACATATACCTTTGATTTTTATGACCAATGTTGCTCATTAAGTTTTAGTTATTCTAATGGAAAAATGTCATTAAATTACTCATTGTTTAAAAAATTCTGTAATCAAATGTGAAGTCTCGTAAGGCACAAAATAGTCTAATGGTACTTGGGAAAGTCACTTTTAGAGGGGTTTTGTGGGAAATTTAAGTAGATTAAATTTTTAAAAGAAGTTTGTAAAAGTAATTTAAGTTTAAGGTTTTTTTTTCAAAATATATGTAAATTTTAATTTCAAGGTTTATATTATAAAATTGGATTTTATATGTTAAATTTTTCATGTGAAGACATTTTGTTAGTTGGACAATGGTTAGTAACAAATCATAAAGTGAAAAAAATTAAATTTTGTATTTTCATATTAGTAAGTTTAAAGTAATTTTTTTTACATGTGAAGACATTTTGTTGGTTGGTTAATGGTTAATGTATGTTAAAAAAAGTGACAAAGTGAAAAAAATAAATTTTGTATTTTCAATTTAATAAGATCAAAGTAATATTTTGAAGTGAGACATCATATATATTAATAAAATTAGTGAGTTGTTTTTAAGTTGTAAAGTTTAGGCTTCCATGGTAAGTGTTCTCACTTAAATAAATATTATTAAATATTTTTTAGTAATCTATGGAGGCAAGTAAATTCTCACTTAAATAAATACTATTAAGGATTTTTTAGTAATCTATGGAGGTTATTTTGGTAATGATGTTGGTTTCAAAGGATGGTTGAAAACAAGGGATATATGTTACATAGATGAGGAAAGCTTCTTTTTTGTTGTGGACAAAATAAAAGATGTGATCAAGATATTGATGAAGAAAGCTTCCTTTTTGTTGTGGACAAAATAAAGGATGTGATCAAGTGTAAAGCATTTTAGGTACAAAACATTTCATGGACTTTTTGTTTGATGCAAATCCAAAATATTTATCTTCTCATAAAATTTCTTGAAATTGACAACCTTCATTGAATTAGCATTTAAGGGAACTTATATTTATCTTAATTTTGTTTATATCTTGGCAAGTTGTTCCAGCAGAGTTAGAGGAGTTGCTCCTCTCAAACCTAGAGATTATTGATGTCGCGTGAGTTACATTGACCACATACTTTCAAAATTCTACACATAGCTAGATTTACTATGTCTTGAGATAATAAATATTTTTTAAGTGGTAGCTAAGATATCATAGACTCTATATAACAATACTTAATCTCCTTCGTTTGCACACTAGATTTTTTCAATACTTGCTAATTCATTTAAGCATGTGCAATTCTATGTCTTAGGTATCTTGATCAGGAAGCAGGTCAAATACCAATTTCATTTGTTGTGAGAAAGTATGAGAGCAATCTATGCAAAGACAATGTAATAAATTTGTTGCAAAACAGTTAAATGGAAAGCACTACCAAATTTTGTTTGTTCCTTTCCCACTTTCAACCTAAAGATTTGGTTTCTCTTGTTGACGATATGCTAACTTATGAGAGTGATTCTCTATTATACTTGAGTGCAGGTTTCAACATACAAGAAGATACATCGATTAGCATTTGTCACTTCAATTTTGAAGTCTCCATCTGGAAAAATCTTAAGAAAACATTTGATTTGTCAAGCTCTGTCTACCTCCAGATAGTGACACCCACTGTACAACCAATATTGTGAAGCAAGTTGTTGTTGTTCTTTACTTGAATATAATATAAATTTATGTCAAGATGAAGGAATTCATGAATTTTGTTGATAGTATGCATATAATTTTGCAATCCAATGACCGTGCATTTTCAGACATAGTGGTTGTAACAAAACTAAGATATATCATTATCATTTCCCATTACTTCAAGAAGGTTTGTGTTTTTTCCTTCATTTGTGAAACAAATAAGTGTTACTCTTATTGCATTTGTTTGCATGAAAACTTGGATATGCATGAAAATTGGCAATACCAGCTATTGGATATGCATGGAAGCTAAAAGGTGACATGTAATATTTATCTGATTGACCTTCTTCACTATGACAACATTGGCACTACCATTTATTGGATATGCAAAGCACTAACACTACCATTTATTGGATATGCATGAAAATTGAAAGCTGACACACAACATTAGTTGAGTAAGCGTAAGCTCACAAAAATAATTTGCACCAAAGGAATATTAGATTGAGAAAGAAATATTACACAATGCTAATCAACAAGACACATATTTTACATGGCAAAACCTTAGCATTACATGATAAAACCTTGACAAGAAGTAAGGAAACATCCACCTTGTAAGATATGGTATTCTTAAACTTCATTTTTATTAAAAATGTGTCCATTCATCACCTTTTCTGCAAGCCAAGAGAAGCCAAACAACTGGAAATATTGGAGATATGACTATTTTGTTTGGTCTTTCAATATGTATTGAGTAAGTATGATTCAATTGATTAAGGTACAAATTTATGGAATATGTTTTTTACAATAATAAAACCATTGGTTGAGAAATTTATCCAAGAAAGTGAGAGCATTGAAACACCTAGCTCATTTTTTACTTGTTTTTTTGAAAATGAGCACCATTTAAAGCTTGCTTCATTTCTCAAGAGATAGAAATCGCTTGTCCCCAACATTATGTCAATCTTGTCTATTAAGAGTCTTCTAAATTTGGAGCATGGAAATCATGAAGATCAAGATAATATTCTATTTCATGGAATATTTTTAATGCATCTTGATACACTCTTCACAAGCAAGTGGAATTTGTTTCATCTTAATTGGGAGAATAAGAGACAAAGCATTATAGGACCTCAGAAGTGTGAGGCAATTTATTTCTACATAGTTGGAAAAATATGCAACACATTCAAAAGTAGTGAATCAATTTGTTGATTGCATGTTACCATTCCTTGATGACTAACAAGTCTGGAGGAATAAGCATTTCATCGAATCGCTCTCTCTTTTGGGTGATACAAGTGCTATGAAAATCCTAACTATGTTCAATTCATTGCTAACTTCATTTTCGTTTAATAGTCAAGTGTCTATTTGAGAAACCCTGAAAAGTATTTTTAAAGTTGACCCTTCCTTCGCCTTCCCTGCAAAATTGGTAATGCATTTGTGATGGTACTCAAGGTAGAAGGACAAGTCTACACCACATAAACAACTTTAGTCCATGCACTTTTTGGGGGTCCTTTTCTCAAAACACTATTTTGATTTTAGTTTCCTCTTTTCAACCATTTCACCCTCTGACAACAACCTATTGGCTTATTATTCCACTTTTTGGGACAATTGCTAGTTATATATTTTTCGAAGTAAAAAAGACTCGAAAATGTGGAGTTTATAACAAGGTTGAAGAGGGGAAAGTGAGCATGAGCTTATTTGAATACAAATTATTCTAGATTGTATGTCTTAGTCTGCATTGAATAAATTACTCCACAAATATAGGAACTAGGCTCTCGACCCACATCGCCAACAACCCACAGCCTCTGATCTTTTATGGCAATCCCGTTTGATAGAGCAAGTTAATTTTGTGGTAAATGGATTTTTTTAGGGCAAGAAATATGATAGAAATTTTAGGCATGATTGTTTCATTGTGATTCAAAATGATATTTCTAATTATTATATTCATTTTATATTAATGGAAGGAATAAAAAATATAATAATTTTTTTTAAATAGGAACTTTAAGGCTTTTTTACCAGACAATTATATATTGAAGATGTGTTTTTCTCTAGTGAGTTGAAGGGGAGATGTAGTGATCGCGGCACACATTATGTACATTAGAGGACTTATGAGGATCTCACAATTATGGGGATATACAACTTGAGTTGACCTAACGGTTAAGAACATGTGTTTCCTCCTGTCATAGGTTCAAATCTAGAGGGGGGTAGGATATGTACCCCTTCGTAGACTTTAGCAGTTAATCGAATCGTTGCACAGAGAGGGGTCCCTTGTCCCACAAACAAAGGGGCCTCATACACCAATTTGGTGTATCGCTTGTTTGTGATCTTAAAAAAAAATTATTATTATTATTATTATTATTATTAATGAACCTATTTTGAACCCTTCTCTTCTCGTCTTCAAAAGGTTGATAATCTTTTGTGACCAAGTCCTCAAAGGTGGAGTGCGAAGACATGTAGAAGTGGATGGATGACTAGTTAAGAGTCTATGTTGGTGGTTGTCAGTGTCCAACTTCTAAGTGTGACATAAATGGCCAAAATCATAGAGTTCCTAGTCAAGGTGGGAAACTGCGTATGTTGGTGCTAGTCAAATTGACATAAATGACTTAAGCTCTATTTGGTCCTCATTTAAGGTTATGTGAATAACCTTAGGCTCTATAATAGTAGTCTAGTACTTGAGTGCATGTGACTACGATACCACGAATAAGTAGAAGTGTGATCATACTTGGTGTAGGCTAAGGAGGGTCTTAAGGTGCGAGCACACTAGAGGATCCAATAGTCTTCTAACAATTCCTCGTGGCTTCTTCATGTCATTTTAGATGCTCATAAAAATTTGGGGATCCTTAATTACATTTATGCTTATTGTATTGGTGGGATGTGCTAGTTAGTGCAGTGCCTGAAACTTCCTAAGATGTCACAATTATCTATGGGTGTTATTTCTAACATTGGATCTATGTTGAGGACTCAAGGGGTTAAGCACACTAATCCATTGACACTTGGATCTTCAAGGCCAAGGGATACCAGCATTGGTCATTTTTTTCTACATTTATACGATATTCTATTGTGCTTTGAAATTTTCTTGGATTTCTTAAATATGCAAGAGTGGGGTATCTCATTTGGACCACATTGTTTTGTATGATTTTAGTACAAGATGAATAAAATGAAGTATTTAAGAAGATAAGTGAAACTTAGTATAATCACATGAAAGTTTAATGCAAAGTATTGGAGTGCAAGCATACACTTGTAGAATGCGTCGTAGTGCAAAGATAATTAGGTGTGATAATAAATGGGTGCTAATCTTTAATGAGGAGTTGATCAATGAAAGAGTAATGTCTTGGTCAACTTTGAAATTTTACTTAATTAAATTTAATCTTTCAACTAATCAACATTGTTAAACTCCAATCTTGAAGTAATGAACCAAAATTTATAAAAGATAATTAAGTGTGATAATAAATAAGTAAGTTGTTAATGTGGATCCAACCAATGGAACGTTGATGACTTGAATAATTAACCTAAAAATACTTAATAAAAATAATCATTAAAATATTTAATTTAATTATTTTATCTCTCATATATGTATATAAACAAACTTAATCTTTTTAAACTTGATCAATTGATCAATGTGTTAAATAAGAAATTAATTGAATGAATCGAGATCATAAGAAGAAAATACTTATCAACCAAAGGAAAATAAAACTTAGCGTTATCTTTTAGCTATGCGCCATTAAAACCATACAATTGTTTTTGAATATCATACAAGGCATATATATATATATATATATATATATATATATAAAACTTTTTCTAAGTATTGATCAACGTCTTTCCTCATTCAATATGAAAAATTGATTAAATACTTTTCAACCATAGTGTTATCTTGAGCGTTATACGTTAGTTGTTTGTCTATGTCATTAAAGCCATCCAATTGTTCTTTGAAATGGGGAAGTTCTATTTTATTATAAATTAATGATTTATAATGAAATATCATATTAAAGAAGCTTTATTATAATTTAAAAAAATTTTATGGAGAGAAAATATACAATATATTAATATTATAATAAATTGTATTTGTAGAGATATGAATTATTTTCATCTAGTGAAAGGATTTAAAGAAAAAACATACACATTTTCCTATGAAAGCGTAGGATTAAACTATGACCCTATTCCAACCCATTACATCAACACAATTTCAAAATATAGTCCAAAAGGCATCGTATGCTTAAACATAAAATGCCAAAACTATGCCATATAACTTGGAAAAGGTCATGGGTTAATGGCTATTTCCTAACCGTTGATGCACTCCCATCTATGCCAAACACCTTCTTCAAAGAGAAGACCCCTTTTTGAGAGAGAGCTGGCCAGAGAATTCCTTTCTTGAAAGATATGTTGAAAAGAGATATCAACAAATTGGTCCATCGGCCCAGTAATTTCCTCATGCACCGAGAGCAAAAGGATATACTTTGGCCTCCTACGGAAAAACATCTAATCGATAATCAACTTTGAATCCCCAAGTACTTGAACTTGTGAAATGCCTTTGGCATATGCAATAGTATGCGAGAGCTTAAGTGCCAAGAGTTTATCCATATTATTGGAACAACGACCCAAGCCAGCTGCAGAAGTGATTCGATGAGAAACATATAAGAAGATGGATCCACCCGCTCCGCCTTTTGAAGGATTGAGAAGTGCGACACCATCAAAGTAAATCCAAGGAAAATTGTGATCACTATGTCCTAGCTCAATGCACCTCACCTAATGAGAGGAATGAGATTGAGGAAACAACTTGATGATGGCTAAGCCTTTGGAAGCACAAATAACAGGAGGAATGAGTTTGTCGTCGAAAATGATCAGGTTCCTAGAGATCCAAATAAACCATGTAATGATCACATGAAGGGATTGACGACCCTTAGATATAAAATTGTTCATCTATTGTTCGAAAGCAAAAGTCAGAGAATCACCTTCCCAGAGGAAAAGTGTTGCCTAAATCCGAGAGAGGTAATCCCAAATAGATATGCAGTAATTACAATGAATGAAAATGTGTTCAATGCTTTCATTAGAAGGCATGCAGAGTGGACATCACCTAGGTCCAATGCAGATCATCTTCATCAGATGGTCCCAGAAAGGGACTTTGTTGGCGATAATAAGCCAGAAAAAATATCTTGCACTTCAAAGGATAGTTGATATGTGAAACAATTGAAAACCACCATTGATGGAGAGGAGGATCCTGCGCTTCTCTTAAAGCTATGTAGCCCAAACTTGGTAGGTAGGACCTTTTTGATCCATCCCTGGCCCAAAGTAAAGAATCTTCACTATCCGTAAGCCCGATATGGGATGCTTTAAGAGCACGCATGTAGCTAAACCATGCTCGTTTGTGATCAACCTTGTTTATACCCAAACTGTCAGCGCTAAGCCATTCCCGCGAAAAGATGCTAGAATTCACTAGGTCACAGATATGGTCTAAATGAACAAAACTCCAGTCATGAAGCTCTTCAACCAACTGATAAGGAAGTATATGTTTCCGCCACCTCCAATCTAGGGATCCTAACCAAAACAAACCTTCTTTCCATTCCCAATCTGCCACTCCAACCAGTCTCCAATGAGGTAGAAA
Organism: Pseudotsuga menziesii; assembly: GCA_001517045.1. Classification (NCBI taxonomy): domain Eukaryota; kingdom Viridiplantae; phylum Streptophyta; class Pinopsida; order Pinales; family Pinaceae; genus Pseudotsuga; species Pseudotsuga menziesii. The sequence goes on from LPNX011211761.1 coordinate 157,837, forward strand.
GCATGAAGCATGGCCCACCAAATAATTGAAATGTTCCTGTAATTCGTGTCTTTGGATCTAAACCATTCCTCCACCAAAAGAGGATGAATGTATTAAATAATAACAACTGAGGTTCACCTTTGAACAATCTCCAAACCCCTTTAGCAGCCAAAGCTTTTGAAAAACAATGGAGATTCTCAAATCCCCATCCGCCCATGGATTTTTCCAAGCAATGGATGACCATGGAATCCAGTGGAAGGTAGATCCATCCATATCGTTTTTCCAAATAAATCTACACAATCTGTATAATTTGGTCAAGAATGCCACTAGGGATGAAAGCAAGGGATACGCAATACACAGGGATCGCTTTAAGGACAATCTTAACCAAAATGAGCCTACCACTATGATGCAGGAGCATCATGTCCTACCAGCAATGTGATGAGTTGGTCACATGTTGTGACAGATTTTATTTTTGGGTTGTTTTGCTGAGTCATAGTTTGTTAGCACCGATAGGCATAATGACAGATCATGACTACCTGCGTGGAGATCACGCCACCGTTTGTTTGTTGAGATAGGGATATTTCCATTACACTCTGTTTTAGTTTGTTTTCAATTGGAAGACCACTCGAGTTGTATGAGGATACAGTTTAGGTTAAATAGGCGGCTTAGGGAAGGGATACGGGTTCTTCTCTTCAGTATTAGGATTCCAAATTTGTAGTGAAATGGACAGACCTGTGTCTAGTTCCACTTGTAAATATTTTGGGAAAACTGAAGAATAGATCCAAACTGCGTGTCTGTGTTTGCTTAATAGAAGGATTAGCTATTGTTTGCAGTGTTCTTAGCATAGATGCATTTACTATTTTGAGTTGTGTATTCGTGATGGGCTGACTTTGGTGGTTTTCTAAATATTTATGTATTTCTGTAAAATCGTGGGTTCCTGCATGAAATTGTTGCTTAATGACTAGAATGGTTCATAAATGCACACATAGGGGTGTTAGGCTAATGAATCAGTCACAGGTTGGATTGATCGATTCCATGATCAATTGACGCAACACGCAAGTTTTTTGCCTTAACCAGTTTTTTGCAAAAAACAGACGGTGGGATTTGAGCCTGCAAATGAAGATTTGACGGTTTAGGGGAGATCCGCAACGGAAGTTGCGAGGGTGATGAAGGATCCACAAAGGTTTGTGAGATCCGTATCAAGAAGGAGATCAACGACCGTGGTGAAGGCCGCACCGATCTGATGGTTGGAAAATTGCGGAGAAATATTTGCGGAACAAAAGTTGCAGGGAGTAACTTTGGAGGGTAGGCCTGCATCTTGCATCCCGCAACCCGCTTGCGAAAAAGCTATCACGAAAAGGAAATTGCGGGGGGAGCAATTTCAGAAGGTTTGACTGCGGCCGCATCCCGCAACCCGCATGCGAAAACAAAGTTGTGGAAAAGTCTATTGCGAAGATGAAGTTGTGGGGAGGCAATTTTAGCATAGAATTTTCCCAAGGGATAAAGTTGGCAGTCCTGCTAAGTGTAGGAGCCACCGGATCCTGGAAGTGCTGGCAAGGTTGGCTATGGTTGATCCAGACTGCACCATTTTTTGTATCAGAGTGGGACAGTAATATTCTTTATTTCTGAATGTGTTGGACTGTTAGTTGAGCTTGCTCCTGTACTACTAACAGATTTAGAAAAAAAAGAAGATATTACTGACAGTAAGATTGTGTCCAGAAGTGATTTGTTGTGCCAGGAGATGGAGGTCAGAGTTGGAAGAGGTCAGGGCAGGCGAGGAAGACCTATTGACAATGCAGATCTAAGAGAGGAGATAAGAACTCTAAGAGCAAGGCTAGAAGTCTTAGAGGCTTGCGTACCTCATGGGCACACTGAAGACACAAGTGATGAGTAGGAACCTGAAGAGGAGGAGGAGGCAACTGCTGAAACTTTTGAGCTAAGAATACTGAAATCAATCTTTGGTGTGAGTTCTAGCTCAAGGGCAGACATGCCATTCTATAGTGGAAGCTTGAATCCAAAAGAATTGATTGATTGGAACAATGCTATGAACAAGCACTTCGAATTTGCTGAAGTGAAAGAGGACAAGCAAGTCAGATTTGTTGTCACAAGGTTAAGAGGGCATGCATCCCTGTGGTGGGATGGTGTGCAAGAGGAGAGAATCTTGAAGAACAAAGCAAGGATCAATAGCTGGAGTAGAATGACACCTAAGTTGAGAGGTAAATTTATTCCTCAAGATTATAAGTTGGTTTTGTTTAGGCAACTACAAAATCTTAAACAGAAATCAATGACAGTTGGGGAGTTTACAGCGGAATTTATAAGGTGAATATTAGATCAGGTCATATAGAGGATACACATGAGAAAGTTTCTAGGTATGTAAATAGTCTAAGGTTTGATATACAAGATAAACTAAGTTTGTTGTCATTAAGATCTGTTGAAGAAGCATATCGAGTTGCTTTGACAGCTGAGGAGAAGCTAATGAGGAAGCAGAGTCAGAAAGCAAAGGTAAGAGGCTCTGGAGGAAGGGAACAACAACAGAAGGGTGAAGCTAGCAGTTCAAACCATCAAGTACAACCTGACAAAAACAGTGAGAACAGAGGTGGAAGGAATGCTTCAAGAGGAAGAGGTGGATCAATGAGGTGTTACACATGTGGACAACTAGGTCACATGTCATGGGACTATCCAGAAAATGTTGTCAGGCAGAGGGGAGCACAAGTAGCGCAAGCTGAACCTGAAGCTCCAAGGGAATTGGAGGTGGCTGAGAATTACCCTGAACAAGGTGAAGCCTTGTTGATGAGGAAAGTAATTGATGAGTCAGTCCAAAGGAGGAGACTGTTTAAGACATTTTGCAAGGTTGAAGGCAAGTGCTGTAAATTAATTATTGATAGTGGCAGTACTGACAATTTGGTGTCTACAGAGATGGTGGACAAACTAAAGTTGAGAAAGACAGTACATCTAGAACCCTACAGGGTTGCATGGCTGCAGAAAGCTCATCAAGTTCTTGTGAAAGAACAATTCCAGGTAAAGTTTCAAATTGGAAGCTATCAGGATGAGGTAAGATATGACATTATTGAAATGGATGCTTGTCATGTTTTGTTAGGTAGACCTTGGTAGTTTGACAGGGAAGTAGTGCATGATGGTAAGAGGAATGTTTATTCCTTTGAAATGAATGGGAAGAAGCATAGTCTTCATCCACTCAAGGGTAAGCAAGAAGGGGCTAATAATCAGTTGTTGATGATGATTGATAAGAGAATGGTGAGTGATTGGAAAGCTGAAGCAAATGATAATGAGGTCGAATTGACTAACATGGTGTGCAGTGGCTGGCTGCAGGACAAAACAAATCAATGAGAAATGTCCAATGCAAGTATGGCATTGCTGGAGGAAGCATCGTATGAAGTTATTAAAAGTAATGGGAAGTGTATGGGTACTAAAATTACCAAGGATAGTGATGTGACAGTAACAAGCAGAAGGGAAGAAGGCCAAAGAATTCAAGTAGATAATTCTTGGATATCAGGCATCATTATGCTAATAAGTTTTATGTTTGTTGTTGTAACAGGGGGGTTGAATTATATATATATATAGATGAAGGTGAACTTGTGGACAATTTGTTTACAGGTCACAGGAAAGAGGATTCTGATAATTTAATAAAGTCTGGACATATGTTGGAACCAAAGGACTTGTTGCCAACACAGTGCTGGAAAACATGGCTGAAAGGACTATTCAAAATGAGAACACTGCCCAAGTTTTGTACCTTGGGTCTCTGCTGCAATCCTATAGAAAAATAGCAGGGAGGGAGCTCATGGACATGAGCTATCAATAGTTTCAAGATGGGGAGTCTGACGCAGGAGCATTGTGTCCTACCAACAATGTGATGATTTGGTCACATGCTGTGATAGATTTTATTTTTGGGTTGTTTTGTTGAGTCATAGTTTGTTAGTGCCGATAGGCATAATGGCAGATCATGACTTCCTGCGTGGAGATCACGCCACTGTTTGTTTGTTGAGATAGGATATTTCCATTACGCTCTGTTTTAGTTTGTTTTTAGTTGTTGGACCACTCGGGTTGTACGAGGCTACAATTTAGGTTAAATAGGCGGCTTAGGGAAGGGATAAGGATTTTGCTCTTCAGTATTAGGATTCTGGATTTGCAAAGAAACAGACAGACCTGCGTCTGGTTCCGCTTGTAAATATTTTGGGAAAACTGAAGAAGAGATCCAAACTACGTGTGTGTGTTTGCTTAATAGAAGGATTAGCTGTTGTTTGCAATGTTCTTAGCCTAGATGCATTTACTATTTTGAGCTATGTCTTCGTGATGGGTCGACTTCAGCAGTTTTTTGAATATTTATGTATCTATGTAAAATCGTGGGATCCTGCATGAAATTGTTGCTTAATGACTGGAATAGTTCATAAATGCACGCATAAGGGTGTTAGGATAATGAAACCTAGAGGTCGCATGCTGGATTGATCGACTCCATGATCAATCGACGCAACACACAAGTTTTCTTCTTTAACCAGTTTTTTTGCAGAAAACGGACGGTGGGAATTGAGCCCGCAGATGAAGATCTGACGGTCCAGGGGAGATCCGCGACGGAAGTTACGAGGGTGATAACGAATCCGCAAAGGTTTGTGAGATTTGTATCAAGAAGGAGATCGACGGCCGCGGTGAAGGCCGCACTGATCTGATGGTTGGAAAATTGTGGAGAAAGATTTGTGGAACGAAAGTTGTGGGGAGTAACTTTGGAGGGTAGGTCCACAACCCGATTGCAGAAAAGCTGTCGCGGAAAGGAAATTGCGGGGGGGGGGGGTAATTTTGGAAGGTTTGACCGTGCCTGCATCCCGCAACCCGCATGCAGAAACTCTGTTGCGGAGACGAAATTGCGGGGAGGTAATTTTAGCATAGAATTTGGCCGAGGGCTAAATTTGGCAGTGCCGCTAAGTGTTGGAGCCACCAGATCCTGGAGGTGCTGGCAAGGTTGTTGCACCACACCCGTACTAAGCCATAATTTATTGCACCAAAAATGAAATCTTATTTCTACTTTTTCTCAACAACCAGGCCCAATTTCTTTTTAAATCGACATTCGATTTAAGAACAAAACCCAAATATATATAACTTGAGTCTTATATATATTTTTGAATTTAAAAATATATATATTTTTTAAAAATTGAATATTGATTTTAGAAAAAATATCATCTTTATTTTAAGACTAAATTGTTCTACATATCGCTTCAATTATTTTACTTTGATTTTTGGTTCAACAAAAGTATTTCGTGCATAAAACATTACCATAAAATCAAACATATATGAATTCATCAAAACTATTATCAAACATATATGAATTCATAAAAGTTAATGTTAAATTGCCACATCAATAAATTAATAGTGCAGTCCTAATCAAATATTTCTATCCACATTAAATCATAACTTTTAATGAGCTAGTCTCTAAGTCCCCTTAAAAGAAATGACAACCCAATGCAAGCTAATTGCAAGTTCAATTCGAAAACTATATGGAAAGTCATAATAACTTTAACCCCTGATTGCATGTCACTATACCTTTACCCCTTATTGCATGGGACACGTGGTTATTACGTGTGAATCACATGGTTTCATGCAAAATTACTGAGTGACGCAGGGTTATTACGTGTGAATCGCATGGTTTCGTGCAAAATTAATGATTTTTACATTCAATAGAACAAAACAACACCAAATGCAGTTGGATGCCAAATTAATGACAAGAACCAAGAGAATGCACACCAAAGGGGATTAAAATTTTATGTCTAAACACCCCAAGAAAGAGAATTTAAATAGTATCACAAGACCTGGTGGACAACCGCAGAAGCCCTAAATAAAATACATTGTAATTATGTTACAATTTATAATCCTGGAGTCGAAAAGTTGCAGACTTTGAAAACAGGAAATGGTGTCCACAAGTTAAATCCACTATCCTTGCTAAGTCTGCAAACCTTTGACCTTAGAGAAATAATCTATGTCTGTCAGAAGAGAAAAAATATACTTATAACAAATTGCAACTATACTTGCAAAGCAAAGCTCTGTCCATGGTATAAAAGATTGCAGAACATTTACAAACCCTACCACCATTAAAAAAATTGCAGGTTTTGGAAGCCTTCAAGTTATGTTATTGAGATTGAGTCAAATGTTCCATAGTAGGCCATGGGAGTCTTCCATGGTTGCATATCTGGTGTGTTTTTCTTGACAAAGTGGTTGGGCTCTTACTTTGCAGATTTTTAAAATTTGGGCAATCTCCAGCCCCACCATGAAAAAACTAGCGTCCTCTACTGTCCTAAGCGAAATCAATTGCGCATTTGCACCATTTACCAATACATATTAACATTAGAAATTGGTCTTGGAATGACATCAAGAAAATGTTGGCATGTTTACATTTGCAATCAGATAGTTACAAGGAGGAGGATTGATAAACAACAATGAAATATTACATCTGTTTAGCATGGCAAACCTGTAAAGAGATTAATATCAAATATCATTTATTTCAGATCAAAGTCTGCATTCAACAGTGTGAAAAAACCAACATTATTTCATATAGGCACCTTTGCACGTTCTACCAATACATAAAACATCACTGGTATAAATTAAGCTGATAAAAGTTGGACTTGGTATCACATCAAGAAATGGTATTGCATGTTTACAGTAAGAACAAGATGTGAGCAGAGCAGAACTGGATAAAGGAAACAGAAGGAGGGTCGATAAACAACATTAACATTGAAATATTACATGTTTACATTTGCAACAAGATGTGAGCGGAGCAGAACTGGCTAAAGCAAGACAAGGAGAGTTGATAAATAGCATTAACATTCAAATATTACATTTGATTTATGGCAAATGTACAAGTCCCTCAAATAGACAGGCCAGGGAGATTAATTTTAAATGCCATCTATTTCAATTCAAAATCTTTGATAAACAAACTTTGTAGTTGAGAGCTTTTCAACTTCAACTGGGAAAAGCTGCTGTAGGAGAAAATATTTGCCCTATTCATATGTAGTCCCTTACTACAGCTTAAAGGAACAGAGCTCTGTCCATAGTATAAAAGATTGCAGCACATTTACAAACCCTACCACCATAAAAAAAAATTGCAGGTTTTGGAAGCCTTCATGTTATGTTATTGAGATTGAGTCAAATGTTCCATGGTAGGTCCTGGGAGTCTTCTATGTTTGAATATAGTTTTTCTTCACAAAGTTGTTGGGCACTCACTTTGAAGTTTTTGTGAAGTTAGGCAATCTCCAGCCTCACCATGAAAAAAATAGCATCCTCTACTGTCCTAAATGAAAAAATTAGGCATTTGCACCTTGTACCAATACATATTAACATTACAAGTTGAGCTTGGTGTGACATTAAGAAAATGTTTCCATATTTACATTTGAATCAGAAACGAGCAAGACAAGGAACAGGATTGATAAACCAAATGAAATGTTACATATGTTTAACTTGGACACTGTACAAACCTGTAAAGAGATAAGATAAAGATATTTATATCAAATGTCATCTATTTCAGTTCAAAATCTGTAATTAACAGTATAAAAAAACCAACATCCTTCTCACATTGGCAATTTTGCACTTTCTACCCATACATAAAACATCACTTGCATAAATTAAGCTGTAAGAATTGGACTTTGTATCACATCAAGAAACGCTATTGCATGTTTACATTTAGAACAAGATGAGAGCAGAGCAGAGCTGGCTAAAAGCAATACAAGAAGGGTTGATAAATAACATTAACATTCAAATATTACATTTGATTATTGGCAAATGTACAAATCTCTCGAATAGATAAGCCAAGAAAATTTAATGTACAAATCTCTCAGATAGATAAGCCAAGAAAATTCATATTAAATGCCATCTATTTTAATTCAAAATCTGTGATGAACAAACTCTGTACATAAGAGCTTTTCAACTTCAACTGGGAAAAGCTGCTGTAGAAGAAAATATTTCCCCCAATCATATGTGGTCACTCGCTACAGCTTAAAGAGCAGAACAAGCTCCATTAGTGTTGTAGGGCTCCAAATCTGAGGAACAGAGTAGGAAAAGTGAGTAAATGATTTGCTCAGCATATCTGAGTATCCCATACTTTTATCCAGAATCACTTGATTTCTGCATCGCTGAGTCGGTAATGAAATAAAATCTATTCTGTATCAACACTGTAGAGATAAGCCCATATGATGTGCTATCTCATTCACTGTACCCACAGATGACCTGCAGTAGCTGAAGAAGAGGAAGAGGAAGAAGACACCACAGAGTAGTTGAAGGATTTAAGTGGTTTTAACAGTGATCTGAAGGAGTGGGCAAGGGAAGAGGCAATGGCTGCCTTCACATGCCCTCTTTTGGGGGTTTTCCTCACAGAATGAGTAGCAGTAGCAGGCATCTCTATTGATATTTATGGACTGAACTGAATGAATTGATTGGTGGAGGAAGAACGCTACAGAGAGTAAAGGCTTCAGAGAAAGGATGAATGGAGAAGAGTGGTTACAGAAAGGAGAGGATGGCGAGTATTTATGGTTTCCATTCCCAGATCCGAGTGTGAGCCCTACAATGGAAATCCAAGCAGTTCAACTGTGTTGTTCGGTGTGAAAAGGGACATTTGAGTGTCAAGGTGGGCCCAACCAGTGAATTGAATGTAGCCTGAAAGTGGAAGATAGTTGACGTGGGCCGATGACATATCACCTTCAGGCTTCAATGATAACAAAAAAAGAATGAGAATCTTTCATGTCCCACTATGAAAGATAAGTTCAAGTTCAATTTGCATCTATTTCCAGCACGTGACCGATGTACTGTAGAACAGATCGAACCTTCAACCGCCTGAAGGTAGGCTGGTTGACTGGAAGCAATATTTTTAGGAAAAGTGGCAACAATTTTTTCAAACGAGAATTGAATTCCATTATCTAGATACCAATTATGTAATCTTGTCCTCTCCAAGTAGGTAGGTCTTTTTTTTTTCAGTTGAAAAAAGACATTCCTTGGGAATTTTTTACATCATCGTGATATGCAGACTTACATATTGCACAGAACAGCAATAGTAATATCAGTCCAAACATGGACAGCACACAGCAAATACAGACCCATCCTAACAAATAAAATACAATACATAATACAATGCAAAATACCCATAGTATATCATACTCAAAGCACTTTGAGTTCACTACAATAAAAACCCCCTCATATGAATTCTACCATAAATACAGTGATCAATGTTCCTAAAGAAAATAACAGGAGCCCAGAAATCCGATCCAAGGAGGGGATGAGTCTCTAATAATCAGTAATAGCTGCTCAACAAAAACCTGAATATATCTCAGTGAAACTGGTGAGATCAACTGTAATAGAATGAGCATATCCTAAAAGAGCTGAGATGAGCTTTCCCCAATAATCTCATTCCCAAAATATTCAGTGAGTAAGAGATGGCCCGCTGCCAAGTGCAATCCTTCCTTTGATAAGATGTCTGCCCTCCTGTTATGTTCCCTATAAACATGACTGAGATCCACCCACATGAAAGAAGACATGAGAATCCTAGTATTGAGGCACCAGGCCTCAAGATTCATCATATCCAGGGTAGATTCCTTTTTAGCCAAATTTATAATCACAGAGGAGTCGCCAAAGATATGTAGGTACGGTAGCCCAATATCCTTTGCGACCCATAGTGATGCCCAAAGTGCTAAGAGCTCAGCTCTGGTGTTAGTACATCTGCCACATCCAAGCTTGAAGGTAAGTAGGTGAAGTTCATTCAGCCAGAGAAAGAATCCCGCACCCCCCAAATTTTTTGCAGTCGCACCATCAAAAAAGATCATAGGATACACCGAAGTGGGAGACTTCCCAATGTTCCTGCCTCTGTGCTTATGAATCAGAGGAGGCTTGAAGGTCAAATAATCATCATAAATGAAATGTAACAATCTGTTCAATGAGGGCTCCTGATCATCAAAACATAAACGGTTCCTAGCCTTCCATATATTCCATATGATGAAAAAAGGCACATACAGTGAATGTCCCTTTCGAGAAAGCCAGCAAGTTAAATTTTCTTGAAAAGTATGGGCACTCCATTCCAGGGAAACATTTAATATGCAACTAAGGCCCCCAATAACCTCCTTCAGAAACAGACAACTGACAAAAAGATGTTCAACCGACTCTGCTTCCTCTTTGCAGAGACAACATCTATTAGGACCACACCATCCTTTCTTGCATAAAGTATCCCAAGTATTTATTTTTTTATAGCACGTGAGCCACACAAAACATTTGATCTTAAGGGGCAAGTTAAATGACCAAATCTTCAACATAATGTCATTTTCCAGCACAGTTTTGTGATTGGTGACAATTAAATCATAGGCTTTCCTAGCTGTTACCATACCCCTATGATCATCATACATCCATAATAGTCTGTCCTCAGAATGACCAATCCTAATGCCCCCATGTGATAGTCTAGTAACATATGAGGACCACTGATCAACCCATACTCCCCCTAATAGCAGATCCGAGGCAGAGTACCATATAGTCCCATCTAGGCCACAGCCATCCAGATTCTGTGCGTGTGCCAGATGAGTAATACCTAGGTCAGTGAGATAATCCCTAAGCCCCTCGGACAGGATACACTGTGAGTTGAGCCCAGCAATGGGATCAATGCCAACTCTGATTTTTAAACCGTTTCCCACCTTCCATCCCAGTTGACAAGTAATCCACTCAATGATCCTGATAAACCCATTCCAAAAATATGAAGTACTAACAATACGAAAGGACCGTCCACGAATCCATACATCAAGAGGTCTATTCTTTAAGTATTTCTGGGTAATGATCCTGCACCAGGTCCCAGTTCCAGTAAGTAGATACCATAGACTCTTGAGACGAAGAGAGGTACCAAACCATTCTAGGTTCTTTATGTCCCAGCCCCCAAATTCAAAAGGAAGAGCAAGAAGTTCCCAGTTGGCCAGATGGGAGAAACTGTGACCCGCAAAGGTTCCCCACAGAAAGTTATAAATGTGTTTGCGCAGTATATTAAGAATGGATTTGGGACATCGTGCCAATGCAAACCAATATACAACCAAACCAGTAAGTACAGCTTTGATGAGGACCACTCTACCTCCAAGTGATAGATACCTGTAAGTCCAATTTTTAATCTTCCTTTCAAATAAATGTATAAGCCAGTTCCAATCAGAAGTATGATATCCCAGCGGTTTAAGATTGAACCCCAGGTACTTAAACCCCACCGAGATAGGATCCATCTTAAAAGGAAAGAGTACAGCAAGTTCCTCCCTGAACCTTGAGTCTACATTCTGGTAGAAAAAAGAAGAATTTATAGGGTTTACAGACATCCCAGATACCCCGCAGAATAAATCAAGCGCTTCTTTATAGGCCCTCCATTCATCAATAGTGCCTGCCCCAATAAGAATAACATCATCTACAAAAAACAGGTGTGATAAAGACAGGGTTGGCGAAAACTGATATCCCATGATCTTCCCTGAGTGTTGTGCTTCCAAGATAATGTGACTGAGTCCCTCCATAACCAAGATAAATAAGAGAGGGGATAGGGGACAGCCTTGTCGCAGCCCTCTGGAGACAGTAAAGAAATCAGAGGGGGTCCCATTTACCAAAACAACGAGACAGAAGCCCGTGATACATCCCATAATCCAATTTACACCCATAAGAGGAATACCAATCTGTATGAGCAACAACCTGATGAAAGTCCAATTTGCTCTGTCAAAAGCTTTTACAAGGTCCAATTTTAGAACCAAGGAATCATAATTTTTAGTCTTGATGGAGTGCAAAAGTTCATGGATTATACCCACTGGTTCAGTGATCTGTCTATCCTTGAGAAAGCCAAATTGATTTGCAGACAGAGAGTGGTTCAATATAGGCTTAAGTCTGATAGCCGCAATCTTCGAAATAATCTTGTAGACTAGATTACATAATGAGATTGGCATGAAGTCATCAAAAGTTAAAGGCTTTTCACATTTAGGAATCAGGGTCAAAAAGGTAGAGTTCCAAGCACCCGTGACTCTACCATATAGTCTGGCCTGTTCCACAGCATTTACCAGTTCCTCCCCCACTAGGTCAAAAAATGCCAGAAAAAATTCAATGGGCCAACCATCCGGTCTAGGACTCTTGTCCTTTTTAAATCCCTTGAGTACAGCTTCGACCTCCGGGCCGGATATGGGCTGGAGGAAACAATTTATATCATCATCCGTGGTCATATGAGGAAAGAGTTTGACCACCTTCAGTTGTTTAGAAATTTCTGAGGACTTAACATCACAGAAAAGATTTCTGAAGTGATCTACGCCAAGAGCCTTCAGATCCAAGTCCTCCGATACAGAGAGCCCATCCTGGCCATTGAGTGACCAAATGGTATTAGTGTTCCTTCTGGCAGAAGCAAACAGGTGGAAAAACTTTGTATTTGCATCCCCTTCTTTTAACCACAACGCTCTACTTTTCAACCTCAGAGTCATGAGCTCGTGGGCCCAGTATTTACTCTTTTTTTCCTGAAGTGCATCCCATTTAATTTTATTTGATTCTGATAAAATACCAGAACCCTCCAATAAAAGGTCCGAGATGTCTTTATTTATATCCAAAATCAGCTGCTGCCTTTCAATATTCTTGGTTTTTTCCCATTTCTTCACAGAGCATTTAAGTCTACTTAACTTGTTTGTGAAAAGTTCCATATGGCTGCAATCAGTAGAACCCAGAGTTTCATTCCAGGAGGACCAGACCAATTGCTTGAAATCCTCCTCCATCAGCCAAGCTCTATTAAATTTGAAAGGCCTACAGGGTACATGGCTGATTGGTCCCCATTCCAAACATATAGGATAATGATTTGATACATCAGAGGGGTAAGCCCAGGATCTATAAGAGGCAAAGGAAGGCAAGAGGGACTCAGATACCAAGAATCTGTCCAGTCTCTTGCAAATGCCCTCATCCCCGGATCGCTCGTTCCGCCATGTGGGGGTACATGGGTCCATTGAAAGATCCACCAACAAATTACCAGAAATAAGCTGCGAAAAATACAGAGGCAAAGGATCCAACCTAGCTTTAAGCCCCCATACTTCAGCTGATGATAAGGTGAAGTTGAGATCCCCGGCTAGAATTAAGTTAGGCAATCCCAGTAACCCACCAGATACCAGTCTGTTCCAATAGCTAGTACGATGAACATAGGGTCCATAACAGTTTATCACAGTAAAAGGCTCAGTCATGCCTTTAAATGAAGCCTTAAGCACAATTCCAGCCAGAGATGAGAAAGCTTTGCAGTGAACCAAGTGAGGATCCCAACCCGCAAGTAGACCCCCAGAGAGACCACAAGCATCAGATGCACAAAATTCCCATCCAGGATTGAGTTTGGAAAACAAGTAAAGAGCATGTGCATGATTGCACATAGTTTCCTGGAAAAGTATCAAGTCAGGTCTAAGCACAGATAATAACAAACCAAGGGATTTTTGTTTGGCCACCCCCCCAAAACCACGAATATTCATAGATAAAATCTTCATGGGGAAGTGTGTTCAACAGGTGTACATGCTCTAAGTACTTGGGGGGGGGTAGGTGAAGAAGAGGAGATACGGGCTGCCTGCTTTATACGAGTCGAGAGAGGTGTAGTTTCCCCCGTACCTTTCCGCTTGCCCCTCCTGGATTTCCTGATGGTCACATCCTTAAATCTGATAGAGTCCAAAGGTAAGGTGGAGGGAGATATGGGAGTCTTGTCCGAGAAAATAGAAAGAGCTAAGAGAAGGGAGGGATCCTAAAAAGCCGGTGCTTCAGGAGGACTTGACAAGGGGTGAGATGGAGTAGTTTCCGGGAGGATTGCATGAGAAGAAGGGTAAGTCAGGTCAGAGGAAGTCTGAGGGAGAGAAGGGTAGTGTTCCAGGGTAAGGGGAGGGGGTCCACTAACAACAACGTTGTTTCAGTTCATCGCTGGGGTAATAAAGGAATTTTTCGCAACAGCTTCCATGTCTTCGATGTACATTAGCTAACCTTTCGAGAGATCATCGAAAATAGAGGGAGACGACGAGTGATAAATAAGGACAGTGGAATCCTCCAGTTCATCAGCACACCGGATACGGGAATCAAGTACAGAGGGTATCAAAGAGGGCTCCAAGGGAACAGTAGGCTGGGGACAAGTACAAGGAGACACACTGTGTAGAGCTAAGCCATGAGGGGTAGAGTTAAGCCATGGGGGGTAGATTAGTTGGTTTTAGTGGGGTTTGGTTTTTATGAGATTTTATGTTTAAACTTTATGGTGAGAGGTGAGATAGCTAAAAACAACTTTGAGGTTTGATAATTATCTTGATGGTTCGATTCCTGCATAGAGGTGTATGTTGTAAATTCAAAGGCTGATCTCGGCTCATAAGATTAGTATCCAGGTTGTTCAGTTAACTGGAAGAAATGACATGCATAAAAAGTTTCTAATGATTAAAAAAAAAAAAAACGATGGACAGAATCCACATGTTAATAGTGATTCCACGCCACCATATTTCTGCATTCAATTGTTTGTTCACGAAAATATGTTTTTTCATCAAAGGACCAAGAATGATTATATATTTTTCCAAGTAAAAAAGACCCCGAAAATACCTCGAGTTTATAACAAGTTTGAATACAATTTATTCTAGATTGTATGTCTTAGTCTGCATTGAATAAATTCCTCCACAAATATAGGAACCAGGCTCTCGGGCCAGATCGCCAACAGCCCAGAGCCCCCTATCTTTGATGACATTCGCGTTTGATAGGACAAGTTAATTTTGTGGTAAATGGAATATTTTAGGGCAAGAAATTTTGATAGAATTTGGTAGAAATTTTAGGCATCATAGTTTTAGTGTGATCTAAATTCATATTTTTAATTATTATATTTATTTTATATTAATTGAAGGAATAAAATATATATATATATATAAGAATTTTAATTTTTTATTAAATTTTAATAACGAAGTTTGTTACAAGATTAAAGGTTTTCTAACCAACCAATTATATATTGAAGTTGTGTTTTTTTCCAAGGAGTTGAAGGGGAGATGTACTAATGGTGGCACACATTATCTACATTAGAGGACCTTGATCTCTTGTTATGAGGATATACAACTTGCGTTGACCTAACGGTTAAGAACATGTGTTTCCTCTTGTCATAGGTTCAAATCTAGAGGGGGGTAGGATATGTACACCTCCGTAGACTTTAGTAGTCGAATCGTTACACAGAGAGGGGTTCATTGTCCCACAAACAAAGGGACCTCATACACCAATTTGGTGTCTGGCTTGGTTGTGGCCTTAAAAATAAATTATTATTATTATTGAACCTATTTTGGAGCCTTCTCTTCTTGTCTTCAAAAGGTTGATCATCTTTTGTGACCAAGTCCTCAAAGGTGGAGTGCGGAGACAAGTAGAAGTGGATGGAGGATTGGTTAATGTCTATGTTGGCGGTTGTTAGTGTCCAACTTCTAGGTGTGACATAAATGGCCAAAATCATAGAGTTCTTGGTCAAGGTGGGAAACTACCTATGTTGGTGCTAGTCAAAAGTGACATATATGATTTAAGTTCTATTTGGTCCTTATTTAAGGTTATGTGAATAACTTTAGGCTCTATAAAAGTAGTCTAACACTTGAGTGCATGTGACTACGATACCAAGAATAAGTAGAAGCGTGATCATACTTGGTTTAGGTTAAGAAGGCTCTTAAGGCGCTAGGACATTAGAGGATCCAATAGTCTTCTAACAATTCATCATTGCTTCTTCACATCATTTTAGATGCTCATTAAAATTTGAGGATCCTTAATTACGTTAATGCTTATTGTATTGGTGGGATGTGCTAGTTAGTGCGGTGTCTGAAACTTCCTAAGATGTCACAATTATCTATGGGTGTTATTTCTAACATTGAATCTATGTTGAGGACTCGAGGGGTTAAGCACACTAATCCATTGAGACTTGGATCCTCAAGGTCAAGGGATACGAGCACTATTCATTATTTTCTACATTTATATGACATATTGTGCTTTGAAATTTTCTTGGATTTCTTAAATATGCAGGAGTCAGGTATCTCATTTGGACTATATTGATTTGTATCATTTTAGTACAAGATGAATAAAATGAAGCATTTAAGAAGACAAATGAAACTTAGTATAATCACATGAAAGTTTAATGCAAGGAAGTGGAGTGCAAGCATACACGTGTAGAATGCACTATTGTGCAAAGACAATTAGGTGTGATAATAAATGAGTGCTAGTCATTAATGAGGAGTTGATCAATGGAAGAGTAATGACTTGGTCAAAATTTCACTTTAATCTTTCAACTAATCAACTTTGATCAACTTCAATCTTGAAGTAATGAACCAAAACTTATATAGCCAACATGAAAATCATGATAAAAAATAATTGAATGTGATAATAATTATGTGCAAGTTTTTGATGTTGATCCGATGACTTGGTCAACTTTGTTCTTTCACCCAGACAATTTTTATAAGGAGTAAGCTATCTACTCGATGATTTGCACTAGGGTCCATCGGACGCCATCTAATGATAACTTACTCTGTTAGCCTTCTGTGGTTCTGAATGCACCACCCCCTGTCATGGTAGCTCTTCTCACCCGCGCAATCCATGTTTTGTTTCAGCTTGCCATCCAACATGTCCATTACCTTGCCCAACTTCATTTGAGAACCAGATCCATCGTCTATCCATATGATAACCGGATGGGGTTGCTAATCCATGAGCTCATCTATTTCTCCTCGACGTTTTGTTATTATATTTTAATTCAACTTTAATTATTTTTCTTATTTTAGATCGTTGTTTCTGTTTTAACTATGTTAGATTTTTAGTTTAAGATTTACAACTTTTTCCCTTGAGCCGTCAATTAAAAAATCAAATCTGCTTGGTGTCGTCGGATATGGGCTACTGCATTTTCAGGGTAAAAGAAATGTGAATTTCGGGGTTTGACATATTCATTAGCGGCAGGCTCAGCAGCGACATGATCCACAAATATCAAAGAAGCCATAGATTGTTACTTGCTAAATTATATGGTGCATAATGCTAAAATCCGCAGGATCTGGAAATGAGAAACAAGATGGCTTCTTGCTGGGCAATGATAGAGAAACACAAGAGAAAGGCTATTTGTATTCCTGGTTCATAGATCATATCCCTTTTACCATTTCTTTTTAGATTATTTTGGGTATGGATTGATGGTCATGTAAATTTTATATGTCAAAAGTGAAAATGGACTATAATGCAGGGTATTCACCATGTGTTGCTTTTGTTGTTACGAGACCTGCGAGTGTTGTATGGATATACTCCCTTTTTGCTACCCTTGAGAGAGCAGGAAATGATGCAAGTAATTTATGTCATATTTATCTCGTTCTCAAATGAAGTTGGGAAAGGTAATGGACCTGTTGGCAAGCTGAAACAAAACATGGATTGCGGAGGTGAGAAGAGTTTGCATGATAGGGGGTGGTGCATTCTGAAAGCTAACGGAGTAAGTTATCACTGGACGGCGTAGAGTGGGCCCCAATGCAAATCACTGGGTAGATAGCTTACTCCTTTTTATAAACTCTAATTTCAAAGTAATAAACCAAAACTTGAATAATTGACTTAGAAAAAAACCTTGTTAAAAACAATCATTAAAATATTTTTGCTTATTTTATCTCTCGTATATATATAAACAAATTTAATCTTTTTAAACTTGATCAATGTGTTATCAAGTTCAGAAATAAGAAATTAATTGAAATAAAGAAAATACCTATCAACAAAAGGAAAATAAAACTTAGTGTTATCTTTTAGCTATGGGCCATTAGAACCATACAATTGTTTAGGAATATCATGCCACACACACACACACACACACACATATTTTTTTCAAACGAAAAAAGCACTCCTTGGTATTTTATTGAATCAAAGGAATTGTGTACATCATCAGGAAATATCAGAACCAAACAAGTGGCCTCTAACAACTAACAACTAGCCAAAAAATACAGCTTACATCGATAGCAAATACAAAGAAAATGTGTTCCTTTAGAACCTGCTACTGACAAAACTGGGCATTATGTACCAGAAAAGTTCCTCTCATAAACTCACTACATAGCTATCAGAAAAGTATGACCCTAAGGAAGATAATAAAACCCCAGAGGCATCAACCAAGGCAGGGCTAGGGCAATTTCTCATAGTCAAATGTCATGACTAATCAACAGGAAATAAACTTTCACATATATGAATCAAAACCAAAAAAATCAGAAGACCTGCGGGCCTTTGGCATATCATAGAAATGCTCTCAAAATAGCTGAATTCTCACTTCCTCCAAACACTCACCTTCACATATTTTAGTAAAGGTAAGATGGCCCGATACCTTATTAAGCCCCGCCTTAGATAATGTATCTGCCCTCTTGTTATATTCCCTATAGACATGGATGAAATACACATAAGTGAACGAAGATATAAGCATTTTGGTATTGTTGCACCAAGATTCTAAGTTCACCATGGCAAGAGTGGATTCTCCCTTTGCCCAATTTATAATCACAGAGGAGTCACCAAAGTCATGTAGATATGGTAATCCAATGTCTTTGGCAATGTACAATAATGCCTAGAGTGCCAGTAGCTCGGTTCTTGTGTTAGTGTTGTATCCACAGCCTAAAATAATGGAGAAATAATGATGTTCATTAATCCAGAGACATGCACCTGCACCTCCTATTGATCAACTGCAGCTCCATCAAAGAAAGCCATAGGAAACAGTTTTTTTGGAGGAGGTCCAATATTTCTGACTTTAGTTCTTTTAATATGAGGTACTTGGTGAGTAGTTCCCTTTAGCATAACCCTATGGCAGAGTCTAGAAATATTGGGTTCTATGTTCTCAAATATGTAGCTCTTCTTGGTCTTCCACAGATTCCAAATGACAACAATAGGCAAATGCAGAAGATCCCCATCCTTGGAGAACCAGCCGATGAGGCTCCCTGAGATAGTCAAACCTAACCAAACTAATTGCACATTGAAGAAACTGTCTAAGCTATGTAGTACCTCTTGCATGAAAGAACAATCAACAAATAAATGATCAATAGTTTCAGCATCTGACTTGCATAGGCTACATCATTTGGGACCAATCCAACCCCTCTTATACAGGTTGTCCCAAGTATTAATTTTCTTATTATAAGCCAACCAAGTAAACAACTTGAGTTTCTGCAAGATATTGAATTTCCAAACCTTGAAGAGAATATTTTCTGAAGGATGAGGCAACAAATCAGACACAATGAGTGCATATGCTTTTTTTGCCGAAACTAAGCTAGAATTCTTGTCATACATCTATAGCAGAGAGTCTTCAAAGTTTCTTAACTTAATACCACCATGAGATGGGCCTTTTACAAAGGTCGTCGAGATATCAGCCCAATTACCCCCTAAGTCAATATCCGCAACAGAGTACCAACCATTGTAACCATGTGAAAAACCATCATGTTTCTGAGCCTGCACCATATATGTGATCCCATAGTCTGCTAAATAATCCCTTAGGTCCTTCAGGAGAGAAAACGAAGCATCAAGACCTGTTATAGGATCGACACCCAAACAGAGTTTCCTTCCATATCCCACCTTCCATCCAAGCTTACAAGTAATCAAAGACAGAATTCTAATAAAACCATTCCATAAATATGAAGTGCCAATGACTGTGAAATTTCGAGCTCTGATCCAGTCCTCCAAGGGTCTATTTTTTAAATATTTGTGTATAATGATATAGCTCCAAATACCATCCCCCATTAGAATCGGCCACAAAATCTTCAGTCTGAGAGAGATCCCAACCCATTCCAAATTCTTTATATCCCAACCGCCAAATTCATAAGGGACATAAATATTTCTCCAACTAGTCAAGTGGTATCGCTGATGACCCTCAGAATTCCCCCACAAGAATGTAAACATAGAACTCCTCAACAAATTCAGAATGGATCTGGGGCATCTGGCCAAAGCAAACCAATAAACTGCAAGCCCTATAAGAACCGATTTTATGAGACAGTCTATAAGTCCAATTCTTAATCTTATTTTCAAATATTTCCACCATCCAACGCCAATCTAAAGATCTGTAACCCAGAGGTTTCAACCGATATCCTAAGTATTTAAACCCAAAAGTAATAGGTGACATGTTGTAGGGAAGGAGAGCTGCAATTTTTCGACGAGTTTCTTCATCAAAATTTTGATAAAGGAAAGAGGTTTTTTCAACACTTACAACCATACCCATAGCTGAACAAAATAAGTCCAAATCTTCTTTGTAGGCACTCTATTCATTAACAGTACCAATCCAAAACAGTACCAATCCAAAATAGGATCACATCATCTACAAATAACAGATGAGTTAGAGACAGACTTGGAGAGTACTGGAAACCTTTAATGTGACCCTTTTGTTGAGCATCTAGTATGATCTTGCTGAGACTCTTAATGACCAAGATAAACAATAATGGCAATAAAGGACAACCTTGACGGATGCCCCTTGAAGCAAGGAAAAAATCTGATGGAATTCCATTGACTAAGACAACAAAACATGAATTTGTGACACAACCCATAATCTAATTAACACCCATCAGAGGAATGCTAATCTGTAGAAGGAGAAGTCTCAGAAAAGTACAATTCACCCTATCAAAGGCTTTGAATACATCAAGCTTAAGAACCATGACATTTGAATTCTTGGTTTTGATGGAGTGCAAAACCTCATGAGTAATGCCAACATGTTAAGTAATCTAACGATCCTTTAAAAAACCAAACTGTTGGGTAGAAATGGTCCTATTAAGTCACTATTAAGTAAGGGTTTCAAACGTAGGGCTGCAATTTTTGAAATGACCTTGTAGACAAGGTTGCATAAGGAGATAGGGTGGAAATCAACAAAGGTGGAATGATTTTCACACTTGGGTATCAAAGTCAAGAAGGTGGAGTTTATTGAACCAGGTACACACCCTTTAGTTCTAGCTTGTTCTGCTACAAGTACAAGCTCCTCCCCAATCAGGTCAAAAAATGCTAGGAAGAATTAAATTGGCCATCCATCCAGACCGGGACTTTTATCTTTCTTGAAACCTTTAAGAACTGATTCAACCTCCTGAAGTGTGATAGGCTTAAGGAAGCAGTCCACATCCTCTTCCCGGGTCAGAGTTTGGAAAAGTATAATCACCTTCAGTTGATCATCAATATTTGTTGACTTGTCATCCTTAAATAAATCACCGAAATGTTGTTTACCCAGTTTCTTAAGAGAATCATCATCTGCAGATACGTTACCATTAATATCATTAAGAGACCAAATAGCTTTGGATTTTCTTCTTGCTGAAGCACAAGCATGAATTTTTTTTGTATTGGCATCCCCTTCTTTTATCCAAAGCACTCTACTTTTTAGCCTATGAGTGGTAACCTCATGAGCCAAAAATTTTCCTTTTGAAGCTTGAAGATCTTTCATCTTGTTAGCACTGTTAGCTGTCAGAAGACCAGAATCCATCAGTAGTATGTCAAATATCTTAGAATTTATATCCAGAATCTATTGTTTCCTTTCACAATATTTCCTTCTTTCCCATCCTTTAACAGTGCCTTTGAGTCTTCCCAACTTTTGAGAGAGTGCATCCTGATAGTTTGAAGGTTTCGAAGCCAAAGGAGTCTTCCAAGAGGAAGAAACAAGAGAGGCAAAATTATCTTCTAGGAGCCAAGCCCTATTAAATTTGAAAGGATAACACTGAGTAGCCAGTCTAGGTCCCCATTCCTGGCAAATAGGATAGTGGTCTAAAACATCTGAAGGAGTAGCCTAGGATTTGTAAAAGGCCAGGCTAGGAAGAAGATGGTCAGAAAGTAAGAAATGGTCAAGTATTTTTCTAATTCCTACATCCCTAACACAACCATTCCTCCATGTAGGGCCAGGGTTGTTCATGGAGAGGTCGACCAGATGGTTTCTAGTAATGAGCTGAGAGAAGTATGAAGCTAAGGGATCAGTCCTAACTTTGGGACCCGACCAGACTTCAAAAGAGGAAATAGTAAAATTTAGGCCACCAGCCAAGAGCATATTAGGTAAGGACATTAAACCACCAGCCAACAATTTGTCCCAATATATAGTTCTTTGAGTATAAGGCCCATAGAAATTAAAAATGGAGAAAGTCTCAGATAAACGTTTAATACTAGCTTGAAGAATAGTACCAACAAATGAGGAGAAGGCCTTGCAGCTAACCAGGAGAGGGTTCCAACCAGCCATGAGACCTCGTGAAAGACCAGAAGCATCAATAGCACAAAATTCACACCCAAGTTTGAATTTGGAGAACAAAAGAAGAGATTGGGTAACATTAAAAATTGTTTCTTGTAACAGAATCATATAAGGATTTAAAACATAGAAGAGAGAGCCAAGGGATTTTTTGGTAAGCCCTCCAAAACCTCGAATGTTCATGGATAAAATCTTCATGGAGAACTAGACCCATCAGGTATGCTTGATGTAAGTGTTTGAGAGGAAGAGGGAGAATAACATGGATTCCTAGCAGCATTCTTTAATCTAGTTGAGAGAGGAGTATACAGGCCCAAGTTCCTTGGATCATCTGATGTTGTTTCTTTGCCTTACAGATAGTAACATTTTTAAAACATATAGAGTCTAGGGGGAGCATGGATGGAGAGATAGGGTCCTTATCCGTAAAGATTGAAAGTGAGTTTAAGAGAGAGGGATCCAAGAAAGAAGGGGCATCTCTGGTACTTGAGGGAAAAATGATAGGTGAAGAAGTAGCCCCAGGCAAGGAGGAAGGAGGAGAAGTGGAGGAGGCTGGGAGTGAAGGAAAGTGTTCCAGAGTGAAAGGGGGAGGACCCTCCTTAGCAAGTTCTGATGGCGGAGTAATAGGTGAAGAATAGGGGTTCGACAGTGCATTTTCAAAATCCACTGAACGAGAAAGACAAGCACAAACTTCAATATCTTCAATATACATTAGTTCTCCCTTCGACAGTCCTTCATAAGGTGTAGGAGAGGAGGAGACATATATCACCTCAAGAGAGGTAGTTAAAGGCAACTATGGAGGGATATAGACTTCAGGTGAGGGGGAAGTAGACCCAGAACTAATATCAAACCCCTGCTTGACAGAACGACCACTAAGAAGAAGAGCACATGAATTGTGCAAGTGACCAGTCTCATGGAAATAATTGCACCTGAATGGAATGTGCAGGTAGTTAAGCTTCTGAGTAATAGCATGGTCACCACAAACAAGGTCAACCTTAGGAAGTAATCCTTTGGAGATGTCAAGTTCTACCAACACCTTGGCCAACCCCTTGTCAAAAATCAAGTGAAAATCCTTTTCAAGTGCAACAAAACGACCAAGCGAGTATGCTAGACTAGTCAAGATATCTTTACTCCACAGAGGGAAGGGTAGGTTGGTAAAAGAACCCATAGGTGACCTATGGTTACTCTTTTTGTGAGCGAATCAAAGCTTGGGTGCCAACGGCTTAGGACCAAGGAGCCCCTCGGTACTGTCTAGAGAGTCCCTATAATGTGGGTAGCATCCACCTCCTCTATGAAGAAAAAACCCAACCAATTGTTTGCAAGCAAAATGATCGAAGGAACATAGTGAATGATGGTCTTCCAATGAATAGTCGCCCATTCAACCCATTCTTCTTTAGACAATGAACAATACTCTAGCCTCCCAATAAGGGCCCTATGACAAAGGGATTCCACCTTATCGAGGTAAACGTCATGACCTAATATAAAACAATGCTTAGCATCAAGCGCCTTAAGTGCCTTTGCTTTTCGGTGGGCACGACTAGAATGCAGCGACCGGGCAGGTTTTGAACCCCCACCACCCATAGAAGGGGAAACCAAGTTATCACAAGAAAACATAATAACTCCCTCAAATGGGCACAAACAAAAACCCACATCCAAGGTCAACCACAACTAAGACATTCAGACTGCAGGAATCCCAACCCCGAGCAAACACTATCCCAATAACCACGGTCAAACATAAACAACAAGCAAGGATACCAACAACCCAAATTGCATGTCAAGGTTTTAACCCTAACCGGTGCACCCAATACCACTGATGACCAAGGCCATACATATGCCAACAAGCGCGAATACCAAAAACAAATACAAGCCTATCAAGGTTGAAACCCTAACCAATCACCCCAACCAACATCGACACCTAAGATAAAACCCCAAACAACCAACCAAGGTAAAAATCGCAAGTGCAAGTAGTTGAAACCACCTCAAGTAGTTAGTAAACAATAAACAAACCAAATACCGACCAACAGACTAAGAAGAAGATAAAAACAGATTCCCACTTTTTAATCATGGTTGGTACTAACCCTTAGGTGTGAGGGTGAACTCCATGTGAGGTGCCTGACAAAAAATTGTCCATAAACCCTTTGAAAAATGAGTTTATACCAAGCCCTAGACCAAAGCAAAAAAGACAATAAAAAATACAGTGTCTGAAGGTACCTGGTCGCAGTAGAGCACCAGTTCCCGTGATAATGTTGTTTGTCGTGTAAAGTCAACAAAGGAGTCCGTCACCCATCAAATAACAATCATGAAAAATACATTGTAGACTTCGACCAAATAGTCCGGTATGACAAGGTTCAATGTTTGACTAAAAGGCACAATAACAATAATGCAACCTCTCAAAAGTCGCCGCTCAAAAAGGCAAAGGTGACAGGGTTCAAATCCCAGCCTTAAGAGGTCGTGTAAGCGCAAAATCAGGGCTACAACGTGCATGGCATACCAATAACCCCAAAGGAATCACAACGGTCGGGCCTTCTATACGCCGCACCGAAAAAGAAATCAGTTAAAGCACTGAATACCACCCAATAAACTAGGTAAGGAGCCACCAGAAGACAAAGTAAGACCAGCTATAGACAAGCTTGGCAAAAACCCTAATCTTTGAAATCAATCCTCGCTCCGCTCCACTACCACTCAGGTGAAGTGGGAAGTTGTAACCACCATGCCATATATATATATAACGTTTTCTAAGTATTGATCAACATGTTTCCGAATTCATGTGTGAAAAAATGATTAAATGATTTTCAACCACAGCGGTATCTTGAGAGTTATAAGTTAGTTGTTTGCGTATGTCATTAAAGCCATCCAATAGTTCTTTGAAATGAGGAAGGTATATTTTATTATAAATTACTTTATTATAATTTAATATACATTATTTTTTATGAAAGAAAAAACATAATATTATAATAAACTTTATTTGTAGAGATATATGATTTTTTTTTCATCAAGTGAAAAGATTAAAAATATATATATATACATTTTTCTATGGAAGCATAGGATAAAACCATGACACTATTCCATCCCATTACATCAACACAATTTCAAAATATAGTCCAAAAGGCACCGTATGCTTAAACATAAAAGGTTAAAACTATGCCATATAGCCCAGAAAAGGTCATAGGTTAATGGCGATTTCTTGAAAGTTGATGTAATCCCATCTATGCCAAACACCTTCTTCGAAGAGTAGACCCCTTTTTGAGAGAGAGTCAGCCAGAGACTTCCTTTCTTGGAGGATATGCTGGAAAGAGATATCAACAAATTGGTCCATCGGACTAGTAATTTCCTCATACATTGAGAGTAAAAGGATATACTTTGTCCTCCTACAGAAAAAACATCCAATCAATAATCAACTTTGAATCCCCAAATACTTGAACTTGTGAAATGCCTCCGGCATATGCAATAGTAAGCAAGAGCTTAAGTGCCAAGAGTTTAGCCATATTATTAGAACAACGAACCAAGCCAGCTGCAAAAGTGATTCGATGGGAAACATATAAGAAGATGGATCGTCTCGCTCTACCTTTTGCAGGATTGAGAAGAGCAGCACCATTAGACTAAATCCAAGGAAAATTGTGATCAATATGTTCTAGTTCAATGCACCTCACCTAATGAGAGAGATGAGATTGATGAAATAACATGATGATGGTTAGGCCTTCGGAAGCAAAAATAACAGGAGGAATGAGTTTGTTGGAAAAAATGATCCGGTTCCTAGAGATCCAAATAAACCATGTAATGATCACAGGAAGGGATTAATGGCCTTTAGAGATACGATTGTTCATCTATTGTTCGAAAGAAAGAGTCAAAGATTCACCTTCCTAGAGGAAAGGTGTGTCCTAAACCTGAGATAGGTAATCCCAAATAGATATGCAGTAGTTAAAATGAATGAAAATGTGTTCAATGCTTTCATTAGAAGGCATGCTGAGTGTATATCACCTAGGTCCAACCCAGATCATCTTCATCATATGGTCCTAGAAAGGGAATTCGTTGGCGAGACCAAGCCAGAAAAATATCTTGCACTTCAAAGGATAGTTGAGATGTCAAATAATCGAAAACCACCATTGATGGAGAGGAGGATCTTGCTCTTCTCTTAAAGCTATGTAGCCCAAACTTGGCAGGTAAGACCTTTCAGATCCATCCCTAGCCCAAAGTAAAGAATCATCAGTGTCTGTATGCCTGATATGGATTGTTTAAGAGCAGGCATGTAGCTAGACCATGCCCATTTGCGATCAACCTTGTTTATACTCAGACTGTCAGCGCTAAGCCATTCCTATGAAAAGATGCTAGAATTCACTAGGTTAGAGATATGGTCTAAATGAACAAAACCCCAGTCATGAAGCTCTTCAACCAACTGATAAGGAAGTATATTTTTCCCGCCGCCTCCAATTTAGGGATCTTGACCAATATGAACCTTCTTTCCATTCATACTCTGCCACTCCAACTAGTCTCCAATAAAGTTGAAAGCACGAAGCATGACGCGCCAAATAATTGAAATGTTCTTGTAATTCATGTCTCTATATCTAAACCATTCTTCCACCAAAAGAGGATGGATGTATTTATTAACAACAATCGAGGCCCATAAGCCGTCACCTTCGAACAATCTCCAAACTCGTTTAGTAGCCAAGGCTTTTGAAAAACAATGGAGATTCTCAAATCCCCATCCACCCATGGATTTTTCCAAGCAATGGAAGACCATGGAGTCCAGTGGAAGGTAGATCCATCCATATCATTTTTCCAAATAAATCTACACAATTTGTCTAATTTGATTGAGAATGCCACCAGGAATGAAAGAAAGGGATACCCAATACACAGGTGTTGCTTCAAGGACAATCTTAACCAAAATGAGCCTGCCATCCCTACTAAGCCATAATTTATTGCAGCAGAGATGAATTCTTATTTCTACTTTTTCCAAAAACTAGGTCCAATCTCTTTTTAAATAGGAATTTGATTTAAATACAAAACCAAAATACGACAGACTCTCATCTACGTCAACAACGGGGTAATGTAGTTGAGAGAAAATCCAAACAATATCCTCTTCATTGATCTTAAGAAGAGAAATAGAAAAATTTTCAATATTAATAACCATATCTATAGCTGCTACAAAAATGTCCAGAATACTTTGAATCAAGAGGATCTCTCTTCTACTTCCATTGGAAAAGATGAGGATGTCATCCATGAAGAAAAGGTAAGTGATATATACATTAGAGTCCATAAGGATTCCTTTGAAAATGCCATTCTATGGCATGATAAATAAGCATGCCCAAACATTCCACAACAATAAGAAAAAGTAAAGGCGCCAATGGGTAGCCTTCTCTAAAGACACTCCCTGGTCCGAAAAAAGGAGAGGCCGATCCATTAATCAACACCACAAAATATACAGATCTAACACATGACATTATCCAATTTACAATCTGGAGATGAAACCCATCTTGTAATAAAACAAGCCTAATGATATAGCCAGTTTACAAGGTCGTAGGCCTTGGATAGATCCTCCTTAATGGTAATAGTCGAGAGGTGAGTAAGCTTTACAAAATGAAACACGTCTTGTGTCATATCCACTGCATCATGAATTTGACTACCAACAAGAAAGGAAAATTGTTCTTGAGAAACTAAATGGGAAAGGATACCTTTAATCTAGATGGTTGTAACCTTGGCAATGTATATATATATATATATATTTCTCTAGTCTTTCTGGAATCTCAAATTTTGGGATCAACATGATGAAAGTAGAATTGAAAGAAACAAGGATATTACATGTAGTGTTAGTATAAATGAATATACATTTGTATCTTTTTAATCAACACAACTCGATTTTCTACATAGTCTTGCATTTTCTATTAATTTTATCTTAAAAATAACTTGAGTTCATATGTATTAGATAGAACTAAATATTGTTAACATTAAAGTCGCAACTAACCAAATTAACATGTTGTGAAGTGTTAGCACTTTGGTTTTATTGCACCAAGAGGTGCTCTAAAGCCCAGTATGGGGGAGATCTTGTAACGTGATGTAACGTTTGTAACATGTCGGCAAAAAATAACAATGATAATGAATATTATGGGAGATATCTTGTAACATGATGTAACGTTAGTAACGTTTGTAACATGTTGGCAAAAAATAATAGTGATAGTGAATATTATGGGAGAGATCTTGTAACGTGATGTAATGTTAGTAACGTTTGTAACATGTTGGCAAAAAATAATAGTGATAGTGAATATTATGGGAGAGATCTTGTAACGTGATGTAACGTTTGTAACATGTCGGCAAAAAATAATAATGATAGTGAATATTATGGGAGAGATCTTGTAATGTGATTTAATGTTTGTAACATTTGTAATATTGAAGTAACTAATGTAAAAAGTAGTAAATATTTTGTCGGCCTAATAATGTAAGGTCGTAATGTTTCGTTTGAAATACACTCGCTATATCAATACACCAAAACAACAAAAATATTATAGAAAAAAAATAATTATTCTCAAGCAGCTGTTCGAGACGAGGAATCTGATCAACCAACTATTTGAGACAAGGATTTTGATCAGGTAATCTATTAGTAGCTCTACATGTTGATGTAATTGTAACTTTGGAATGTATTTACTTGTATTTCTTATCTATTGTAACCCGATGTTTATTCCGGGATGTACTTGTGTCATGTCATGCCCCGATGTTCCTATCGGGAGGATATATATTGTAAACAATTCATGTCAAGTCATTGTGAGTAACCCTCCTATTGTCTAAGGGTTAAAGTCCCCACAGTTCCAGGGCACTAGGGTTATTAGACTGTCCTAGAGAGGTCGGCCCTAGTAGGGTTTTAGTCATGTCGGGATTAGTATAAATTAAGAGCTGGACTCTCTATTTAGAATACATCTCACACACACTCAAGTGTAGCACATAGTTGAGGAAGGAGAAGACACTGGGGCTAGATAGAAAGAAGGTTACTGCTGTCGGGAGATCGCTTACTGTTTTTGGTTTTTACTTTGGTGCTGATTCTATCTCCGAGGAAGTTGTGGGGTTTTCTCCATTTATGGTTTCCCCAAGGAAAAACTCTGTCTTCATTGTCTCTTGTGTTTGATTGTTGTGCTTGTTGTTCTCTCAGTTAAAGATCCTAATGTTATGCTAAGCTTAATGTTAAAAAATCTAACATGGTATCAAAGCTAACCTGAGAAGAAGACACTATAGAGTTGCGGGAACTAGGGCTTCCTACTTTGTGGATCTCTCTCCATAGATTTTTAGAAAAAGAAGGTTGGAATAACTCTCCTCCCTAGGGCGCATCTTTCTGTCGAAGTAGAATCCAATTCTGAGGTTTTTCAGTTTTGGACCCAACACTACTGCCAAAAATTAGGGCTTTTCACAGAAGAGTATTTTTTTCAGTGAGCCCAGGCCTGGATTGATCTCCTCCCTAAAATCGAAGTCAGGAATAAAATTCAAAGCAATTGGTTGGACAAAACTCCAAAAAAGCAAAACCCTAATTTGCTCCTGAACCAGCTTTGCAGGATTTTCAGCTCCAAATCCAGATTCGACATCTTGACCAGGTAAGATCTAAATATTTTGTATTTCCATTTGAGGTTCTCAGTTAAGATGTCTCATCATACCAAGCTTGATGAAAAGATTGAGGGAGCTGATAACTTCCGAGCTTGGAAGTATAGGATCTCCCTGGTCCTGGAAGAAAATGAGTTGGACTCCTATATAAGTGAGGAGGTTCCAATTCCAGAGGGAGATGAGGCAAAGGCCTTACATAAGAAGAAGTTGGCTATGGCAAAGAGAATCATTGCTGATTCTATCAAGGATCACCTCATCCCACAGGTGTCCTCTCTCAAGACACCTAAAGGTATGTTTGATGCCCTAACTAAACTATTTGAAGGGAAGAACATTAATTGGAAGATGACTCTAAGGAATCGGTTGAAGAATGTAAAGATCCAAAATGCTGAGACCATCCAGTCTTACTTTACAAGGGTCTCCTAGATCAAAGAACAACTAGAAGCTATAGATGAAGAAGTGGAGAATGCAGAAATTGTGATGACAACATTGAAAAAATCTCCCTGGGTCATGGGATTCATTCATCCAAGGAATTTGTGCCAGAAAGAAGTTAGTCAAGTTCAGCAGAATATGGGAAGAATGCTCTCAAGAAGAAGCTCGAATAGCAGCTCAAGAAGAGAAGATGGGAAGTGAAGATCAAGCCCTCACAGTTCACTCTAAGAAAGGCAGAAGAAACCCTCATCACCCGAAAGGTAAGAAATTTTACCATAAAGATAACATTGGAAAGGACCTATCTAGATTGAGATGTTATACATGTGCTCAAAGAGGACACTTTGCAAAATACTGTCCTAGAAACAAGATTAACTCTCATAAGAAGAAGGGAAACAAGAGAAGACATCATGCTCATGCTGCAGGGGATGATGAACCTTCCAAGAAGAAAACCAGATATGAAAGTGAAGATTCTTCTAGTAAAGATGAATATGTTTTGATTTCCGCTCTTACGGGAAACATTACTTGTGGAAGCATTGATTGGCTTATAGACAGTGGGGCTTCCAAGCATATGACAGAATTCAAGGAATCCTTTGTGAAACTGTCAGAACATGAATCACCTCACAAGGTGAAGCTAGGAGATGACTACCAGTATCCAATCAAAGGTAGTGGGGAATCCTCCTATAAACTAGCCTCTGGAAAGTCTATGACAATGAAGGAAGTATTGTTTGTGCCAGGACTCAAGAAGAACCTTCTCTCCATATATACATTAGATGCAAAAGGAATGAGGGTTGCATTCATAGATGGTCAAGTCATCAAGTGGCCAAAAGGAAATACCATCGATGATGTAGTAGTAATTGGAGAACAAGAAGGAGGTTTGTACAAATTAAAGGGCCACCCAGAACAAGCATTGGTCCATGACACAGTAGAGCCAAACGGACTTTGGCATAGAAGGCTTGCACATGTGCATTACAGAGCACTACCTAATGCAAGCAAAGTTGTTGAAGGTCTTCCAGAAATCCAAGCAAAACATGATGAGGTTTGCAAAGGATGTGCGAAAGGAAAGAATACAAAGAAGACATTTCCAAGCAGCGAAAGAAAAGCCAAAGGAATCTTGGAAATCATCCACTCCGATGTATGCGGTCCTATGTTAACAAGCTCACTAAGCGGGTATGCATATTATGTTTCTTTTATTGATGACTTGTATAGGAAGACATGGGTTTACTTCATGAAGAACAAAGACGAAGTATTCAGCAAGTTCAAGGAATTCAAAGCCTTGATCAAGAATCACACTGAAAATAATATCAAGACCTTTCGATCAGACAATGGTGGATAATTCATTTCAAATGAATTCAAAGAGCTATGCAAAGACTCAGGGATTAAGAGGGAGTTTTCCACTCCTTATAATCCACAACAAAACGAGGTTGCAGAAAGGAAGAATAGAACTATACTTCCCAAGATTCAAGAAGATTGATATCAGTAGGGATGTGACATTTGATGAAGACACGGCTTACAACAAATCTAGAAAGAAAACTATTGAAGAATCTCAAGAAGCAGAAGCACCCAGGATTCATGACACAACCATGAATGAAGAAGCTCAAGAAGAAGATTGAAAATTTGAAGAACCACAAAGACCTGTAGATCCACCTTAGGAAAATAATCCTCACAAGAGGAAACCTGCTTGGGTACAAGAAGTTATCCAAGGTGCACAAAGATATGGGGCTCTATAAGAGAATCACAGAGAAAGAAAGAGGACCAGATCCTGCTTCGGGTATGTAGCATTACTATGTGATTTCATTGATAAAGAACCCTCAAATTATTAAGAAGCGGCAGAACGAAAAGAATGGAAGGATGCTATGATCGAAGAGTATCGGTCGATCATGAAGAATGATGTTTGGGATGTTGTCCCATGACCAGAAGGGAAGTTAGTTGTAACTTCCAAATGGATCTACAAGATCAAGCATGTTGCAGATGGTAGTATAGAGAAATATAAGGCAAGATTTGTTGCTCGTGGTTTCTCCTAGAAAGAAGGAATAGACTATGAAGAAACCTTTGCACCTTTAGCCAGATACACTTCCATCAAATCGGTACTTGCTCTGGCTGCAGTGATGAAATGGAAGATACACCAAATGGATGTCAAGACTGCCTTCTTGAATGGTGTAGTGGAAGAGGAAGTGTACGTGGAGAAACCACTTGGTTTTGAGACACATGACAGAGAGTCTCATGTATGCAGATTAAAGAAAGCCCTGTATGGTTTGAAACAGGCACCCAGGACTTGGTATGGAAGAATTGATAGCTTTCTATCCAGTTTAGGCTTTACTAAGAGTAAAGCAAATTCCAACCTTTACTACAAGGTTGAAGATGGTAACCCATTGATGCTCATACTGTATGTAGATGATCTGTTTGTGACAGGTATGGATGGATTGATTGCTGATATGAAGAGGAAGCTTGCTGCTGAGTTCGAAATGAAGGACTTGGGGTATGATGCATTATTTTCTAGGCATGGAGGTGTGGCAGAATGCAGATGGGATTTCCCTGGGACAAGGGAAATATACAGTAGAGATCCTAAAGAGGTTTGGGATGATGGACTGTAAGGCTATGGCCACACCTATGGCATCGAACCTGAAGCTATTTATTGATGCTTCATCAGATACGGTTGATGCTACGATGTATCGTCAGATGATTGGGTCCTTGATGTACCTGACGAACACGAGACCAGATATTTTCTTTGCTGTGAACATCTTGAGCCAGTTCCTGACAGATCTGAGACATGTTCACTTGATTGCTGCAAAGCATATTCTGAGGCACCTGAGGGGTACAGTTGATTATGGGCTCAAGTACGAGTCAAATCAGAAGATTAACCTGGAGGGTTATGTTGATTTAGATTGGGCAGGCAGTGCCATTGATAGGAAGAGCACTTTAGGGTGTTGCTTCAGTATGGGATCAGGTGTGATCTCTTGGTTTAGCAGGAAGCAATCCTGTGTGGTAGTTAGTACAGCTGAAGCAGAGTATGTCGTTGCTTGTTCAACTAGTTGTGAGGCAGTATGGCTGCGAAAGCTATTGTCTGATTTATTTGATCTCCAGTTGGATGCTACATGTATACATTGTGACAACCAGAGTTGCGTGAAGTTGTCAGAGAATCCAGTGTTCCATGACAAGTCGAAGCATATCGAGATCAAGTATCACTATATCATGGATATGGTGCAGAGGGGGGAACTAAAGCTCCAGTATGTTGCGATGGAGGAACAGATAGTTGATGTGTTGATGAAGCCATTGGCTAGGGTGAAGTTCGAGTACTTCAGGGAGAAGCTTGGTGTTATCCAGATCGAGGTTTCCTCCAAGGGAAAATGATGAGACCCATAGCCATTCTGACATGGGGAGAGGATTGGTTCCTTCCATGGTCAGATGTAAGGGCCGAGCCATTCTGTCATGGTGAGAGGATTGGTTCCTTCCATGATAGATATGAGTGCAGATCCATTCTGATATGACTGTAGGATTGGTTCCTACATGATCAGATATAAGGGCTATTGCCATTCTTG
Organism: Pseudotsuga menziesii; assembly: GCA_001517045.1. Lineage (NCBI taxonomy): Eukaryota > Viridiplantae > Streptophyta > Pinopsida > Pinales > Pinaceae > Pseudotsuga > Pseudotsuga menziesii. The sequence continues at coordinate 191,506 of LPNX011211761.1, forward strand.
GAATGGAGCTTCCTGGTGAGGTACCAGGAATACTTGGTCTGGGACCGAGGGTTATTCTGATATGACTATGAGATGTGTTCTCACATGATCATATATGAGTGGATGGCCATTCTAATGTGATAGAGGGATGTGTTCCCACTTGATAAGATGTAAGGGCTGAGCCATTCTGTCATGGCTAAAGGATTAGGTTCCTTCCATGTCAGATGTGAGTGTTGGCCATTCTGACATGGTGTCAGATATAAGGGATACTACCATTCTTGGAATGGAGCTACCTGGTGAGGTACCAGGAACCCTTAGTCTGGGACTGAGAGCCATTCTGATGTGACTGAGGGATGTGCTCCCACATGATCAGATGTAAGAGCATAGTCTTTCCACAGATGATAGTAGGTGTGTCCTATCATGCTGGTGGATGTGAGTGCTGGCCTTTCCACAGATGATAGTAGGTGTGTCCTGTCATGCTGGTGGATGTGAGTGCTGCGCCTTTTCACAAATGGTAGTAGGTGTGTCCTACCATGCTGGTGATTGTAAGTGATGTGCCTTTCCATAGATGGTAGTAGGTGTGTCCTACCATGCTGTTGGATGTGAGTGATGTGCCCTTCCACAGATAATAGTAGTTGTGTCCTATCATGCTGGTGGTTGTAAATGCTGAGCCTTTTCACAGATGATAGTAGTTGTGTCCTATCATGCTGGTGAATGTGAATGCTGGGCCTTTCTGATGTGATTGTAGGATTGGTTCCTACATGATCAGATGAGAGAGCTGGGCGTGCCTTTCTGACGAGTAGGTTAGATGTAAATGCTGGACGGGCCATTCTGACTTTGTGTTAGATATAAGTGCTGAAGAATACCTACATGGAGGGTAGGCCTACAACCAACATGAAAAAGGATGACTCTGTAGAACTTCCCGTGACGAAAAGAATCATGAGATAGCACCCGTGATGATCCAGTAGTGATGTTCCAGATCGAGTGATGATCCATATCCAGTGATGATGATCCAGATCGAGTGATGATGATCTAGATCGAGTGATGATGATCTAAATCGAGTGATGATCCAGATCCAAAGATAAAGATGACTTGAAGACAAAGATGAATTGAAGATACATATGACGAGATGATCCAGAGAAGAAGACCAGTGATGAAAATTGTGTCGAGAGAATACCTTCCTAGTTAAGAGGGAGTGTTGATGTAATTGTAACTTCAGAATGTATTTACTTGTATTTCTTATCTATTTTAACCCGATGTCTATTCTGGGATGTACTTGTGTCATGTCATGCCCCGATGTTCCTATCGGGAGGATATATATTGTAAACAAGTCATGTCAAGTCATTGTGGGTAACCCTCCTATTGTCTAAGCTTTAAAGTCCCTGCAGTTTCAGGGCACTAGGGTTATTAGACTCTCCTAGAGAGGTTGGCCCTAGTAGGGTTTTAGTCATGTCGAGATTAGTATAAATAGAGAGCTGGACTCTCTATTTAGAATACATCTCACACACACTCAAGTTTAGCGCATAGTTGAGGAAGGAGAAGACACTGGGGCTAGAGAGAAAGAAGGTTACTGCTATCGGGAGATCACTTACTGTTTTTGGGTTTTACTTTGGTGTTGATTATATCTCTGAGGAAGCTACAGGGTTTTCTCCATTTATGGTTTCCCCGAGGAAAAACACTGTGTTCATTGTCTCTTGTGTTTGATTGTTGTGCTTGCTGTTCTCTCAGTTAAAGATCCTAATGTTATGCTAAGCTTAATGTTAAAAAATCTAACACTACAGACCTCCTTAGATGCAAATCTAAATCCCCCTCCCCTCCTTTGGAGCTCCAGCTCCATCTCCACTCGCAGCTCTCCTCCCAGTGCACCGCATGCTCCTCCCACTGTGCATCCCTCTTCCTCCTCCCACGCTGCAGCCCTCATCCTCCTCCTAGGCCGCACCCCTCATCCTCCTCCCACGCTGCAGCCCTACCCCACCACATCCTCCCCTCTGTGTAGCCACCTACAACTCCCCTCCTCCTACTCCACCGTGTCCTCCTCCCCTCCACCGTCCTCCTCTCCTGCTTCCATTACGCGTCCTCCCCTCCTCTTCCTACCGTCCTTCCACTGCACGTCCTCCCCTCCTCTTCCTACCGTCCTTCCACTGCGCGTCCTCCCCTCCTCCTCCCATTGTCCTCTCCTCCTCCACCGCGTCCTCCTCCCCTCCACCGTCCTCCCCTCCTCCTCCCATGTCGCACCCCTCCTCCACCACGTCCTCCTCCCCTGCTGCCGCCGCCTGCACCTACAAATGAAAAATTCAATGTTAAAATGTAATATTACATTTTAAAATTTAATATTATATTTTAATATTACATTCAATTTTAAAATTCAAAATATTAAAATTCAATGTTAATATTTAAAAAATTAATATTACATTTTAAATTTAATTTAATATAAATATTAAATTTAGGTATGTCACAGGTATATATAAAAAATATTTGCCATGCATAATAGGAACTACCTGTGGTATAGTGGTGAGGGTGTTGGGATAATGGGTGTGAGGTGCAAGGTTCAATCCTCTTAGATCAACTTTTTGTCTTAAAAAATATTAAATTTAGGTATGCCACAGGTATATATAAAAATTATTTGCCATGCATAATAGGAACTACTTGTGGTATAGTGGTAAGGGTGTTGGAATAATGGGTGTGAGGTCCAAGGTTCAATCCTCCTAGATCACCTTTTTGACTTGAAAATATATAGAATTTAGTAATTTAGAATTTCATGTCAAGTGAGTTGTATACTTGCATAGTTTTCAGTGTATGGTTTTTTTATTGCATTTTTTTCAGTGTAGTTGTTATTCTAGCGATGCATTGCTTTTAGTTTATATTTCCTAGATGCATAAATGTCAGCATATATGTTAATGTTTGACATTTTTATATAGTGTCTAAACTATAAATGGAAGATGTGCATACAGAAGATGCTATGAGAGAAACATGCGAAGGAAGCAAATTCTTATGAATTGACAACAAAACAATGAGAAGAACGAAGAAAACAAAACGCAGATCGACGAAAAGAATTTCAAAAAAGGCAGTTGGACGAAAAGACAGCAGAAGAACGCGAAGAACAAATAAAACAAATACAGATCGACAAAAGGAATATCGTAAAAGAAAGTTATAGGAATTGACATTAGAATAATAAGAAGAACAAAGAAAACGGAACAATGATCGATAAAGAGCATGTCGAGAGAGACAGATGAAGCAATCAGAAGAGCAAAGAAATAATTGAAATGCACGAAATGATCAAATGACAGTAGAAGAACAACAAATAAATCAAAATGTATGGAATGACGAGAGGACATGCGAAATGACAGCAACAAAAGAAGAAGAACGAAAAAACAACATGCAGCTTGCCAAAAAGAATCTCAAAAAAGAAAGTTAGACGAATTGACAACACAAGAACGAGAAGAACAAAGAAAATAGAACAATGATTGACAAGGAGCGTATCAAGAGAGACAAATGAAGCAATCGGAAGAGTAAAGAAATAATTGAAATGCGCGAAATGAAGAAATTACGGCAGAAGTGATAGCAGCAGAACAACAAATAAATCAAAATGTATGGAATGACGAGAGGACAGGAGAAATGTCAGCAGCAAAAGAAGAAGAACGAAAAAAACAACACACAGCTCGACAAAAAGAATCTCGAAAAAGAAAGTTAGACGAATTAACAGCACAAGAATGAGAAGAACTAAGAAAACGAAACGTTGATTGACAAAGAGCGTATCGAGAGGGAAATTTGAAGCGATTGGATGAACAAAGAAATCGATTTGCAGAACAACAAAAAAATCAAAATGTAGAACGACAAAGACAACATTCAACCAGTATACCAGTAAATTGATTGTGACAGATGCTCAAGCGGTTCCAAATACTAATATGGTCCCACATAAGGAGATTGAAATTGACAATAATATATTGGTACCATCTAAAGAAATGTATACTAGACATCGCAAATTTCGTGAACGAATTGATCAATTTGCAGAAGTGCAAATGTGTCATGTTTGCCAGGAGTCATATGCTGGAGTACACATACGTAATACAATTACAGGTCCAATGTGCTTGCGATTTCTGAGAGAGGGATCTAATCACATATTCTTAGCTACGAACCACATGGATCCAGGATTTCAACCGCATGTCCTTCAAGATCTCACACAAGTTGAAGAGATGTTGATAGCACGTGCAAGTCCAATTTTGCAGGTGATGCATTCAATTGGTGGACAATACAAATATCGGGGACACACCATTAGTTTTCTGCAAGAGATTAAATATCTTGTTAAGACATGCCCACGACATATTAATAGCTTGGACTTAATGGTCATTGTGCGAAAAAAAGGACAACAAGGATCCAGTGGGAAAAATGGTCGTTGGGGGTATCATGGGATGAATCGTTTCCTCAAGTTGTTCTGATTACATCTATCGAAAGAGGTAATAAAAAACAACTTCCATTGAAACTCGATTGGGGTTTAACAATCCATAAGTCACAAGGATTGACATTGGAGAGAGCTACTATTAATATTGGAAAGCAAGAGAGGCAGGGTATGACATTTACAACAATATCTTGAGTTAAATATTTGGTAGGTCTACGATTTCAACCTCCATTCTCATATGATCGATATGAGAAGATGTCAAAACTACCAAGAGTGAAGATAAGAAAAGATGAAGAAAATAGATTGAGAATGATCACGATGTGAACCATATTCTCATTTATTTAATCCTTACCAAATTATTGTCTTCATTTTCCATTTTAACAATTTACTCAATCCTTAATACTTATTACGCACATTATGATAATCCTCATAATTATATCTGTTTTTTCAAGTTAAATTGTTCCTTACAATGTTGATCAAACTCCAGTTTTGTGTCACTGCCCATGACTGGAACCATCCTATATCCAAATCCTAGGCTCTATCAAGTGCCGAGAGGGATCAAATCTCCCGAGGTGCAAACCTCTTCTTAGGTATTGCACTCAAGGAGCTTTTCGAGGAGAGGTTTTCACCTTGGGATATTTGATCCCTCTCGACGCTTAATAGAGCCTAGGATTTGGATCTAGGCTGGTCTATTAGAGGATTAACACACGATCTATGAAAATATTGGAATTAGTGTATTGTGCTTTAATAATTAATGAAATGTGCTTCAATAATGTTTTTTACATGAACTTGAATCTTGAAGTTTTTAAGTTGTATTAATACTGATTTGATTAAGTTGAGTGTGTTGAGTAAAGTAAGTGTTGGGTCGGTTATCATTTCCTTGAAAACCAAGATTTCTTAAAGTGTGACACCTCAAAATTCAATGCAAAATATGTTTTGTTGCTTTAACCTCTAGTTTTTCAAGTTTCCCTTAGAACATTGATGACATAGTTCACACGTTTTTTTCTCATGTGTCATGTCACTCCACACCTTGGATATATATCAATTGTCTAAAAACCATAAGGAAACATGTATCAATTGCATTAACAACTCTACAACTTCAAGTGGTAATATCAAAAGGTAAGATAAGGTAATCTCAAAAAAGGAAACCAGAGAATAGTTGAAGGATTTAGGTGATGTTAACAATGATCTGATGGAATGGGCATGGGAAGAGGAAATGGTCACCTTCACCTTCCCTCTTTTGGGGATGTTAACAACGATTTGTTAGAGTGGAAGGGAATAGGCAATGGTTTCATTCACCTGCGCTGTTTTGGGGATGTAATTCCTCTAAGACTGTGTAGTAGTAGATATCTCTATTGATGTTTATAGATTGAATTCAATGAATTAATTGGTGATGGAAGAAAGTTGTAGATTAAAGGATTTAGAGAAAGGATGAACATAATGCAAAAGCAAGTGAGAGAGTAGTTATAGAAATGAGAGAGGATGGTGATTATTTTTTCTTTCCATTCCATATATATGTGTGATCTCTAAAATGGAAACCTAAATTCTAGACATGCAACAAAATTGTGTTTGTTTAGTGGGTAAAAGGAGCATCTTATTTTGTAAGGGTGGGCCCAACTAATGAGTTAAATATAAACTAAAAGTGAATTGTAGTTGACGTGGATCCATGATCCATCACCTTCAATGATAATAACTAGAAGAAAGAAAAATTGTGTCCATCTCCAATGGGCTCATAATAAGGGGTTACCATTTTAGAATTGGTTGGATTTGAAATGAGTTGAAATTACAAAATTTGTTGTTTAAATTGAGACGATTCTAAAATCTCATTATATTCCAAAATTACCATTTTGGAAACTTAAAATTATAAACTTTAACTACATTAATTTTTAGTATAGACTCTTCTAATGAAAATCCCTATTCATTGCCCCTTATCCCATGCGTAACGTATGAAGAGAAGTTCAAGTAGCATTTTTTTCCAGCATGTGAGTATTGTAGTGTACTGCATATTGAACCAGGTTGTGTTTAAGCAATCGACTATGCTATACAATTTGATGTGTGTAGTGTTGGATCTAAATAACTTTAGATTTAATTGTGTATACCCCAGGCTATAAAGAATTAAATGCTAATGATTAGTGATTATCATATCGAGTAGGTTGATTGATAATACGAATTTAAATTTTTAGTTTTGTAAAGTATTATATTGATCCAGCATATGGGATGGGCGTTAATTGTATTTAGTGTATACATGTGTGTGTGTGTGTGTGTTGGGGGGGGGGGGGATCTATAACTACCGGAATGGGAGGGCACCTTAGCCAATGAATGGGAGCAATAGAATACATAATGCATACACATGGAGATGTTATCCATCCCACTCATCTTAAGCTAGAGTGTTTGGAGCACACACAACAATATAATATTCAACAATAGTATGGCACCCCTAACAACAACATTCTATAGATTCAAGTATGCTCTTGGAAATATTATAAAATTGAAGAAAAAAACCCAACAAAAACATGAAGCCTCCGATCTTTGATTGTTCAACCATCCATGTCTTATGTGATGGAGCCTCACAAGGAAATCCTGACCGAAGTGGTGTTGGTGGGATACATATGTTTAAGGATCAAAAAATCACATTCTAGAGAGGAGTTGGGAACAACACAAATAATTATGTTGTGTTTCTAAGCATTGAGATAACAATACTTATAACATTGGAGGGTAAATATAAAAGTCTACACATCCTATCAAACTCAAAACTAGCAATTGATTGGATCAGTAAAACAATAAACTATAAAAATTGCAGACTAGGGCACTTAATCATAAGGATCGAACAACACACCCCTCGCTTCATCAAATGTACTTTTCAACACACCCATCGAGAATACAACTCAGTGGAATATTCCTTCGCAAAATAGGTCTGCACACTCTAGGAAGGGCATGTTATACTACATACAGACCATAATGGCGAATCCTCTACTAGGGAGATCCACTACATGTAAAGATCAAACTTCTCTTAGGAAATATGATGATGGAAAACTGATCTTGAAAGGCCATGTTTGTATAGTTTATGTAGGGTGAGTTTTCTCCCCAATACTATCAGTTGAAACTACTCCCAATGTTATAAGTAGGAGATCTGTAGAAGGCCATAGGCTACATTTTTTATACTTGTAAATTTTAAGTATATAAGTTTGGTGAGAACTCACTCCTCATTTGTTTTTGAAACTCTCTGTAAGGGTTGATAAAATACCCTAGGATGAAATTAACAGTTGGAGCAATGCTCAGTAACCGTTGTAACGTTTACAAAGTTTTGAATAAAGTTACCAGCTTTTTTTTCTTGAAAAAATGTGTGTGTGTGTGGTGAGCCTACATTATATATTTTTATATCAATTAATTTTTTCAGCTTACATGCATTTAAATACCACGTGGGATCTAAAGAAAGTATCTTGGTGCAATAAAAATGGAGAAGTGGGAAACTAAATGTGAGCTTTATTGAACATGATTTAGTCTATAGGTCGTATGTCTTAGTTTGCATTGAACAAATTCAAAGAATCGACTAATTTGGATGATGAGAATAAGCTTTCTATCCAAACCAATTTTGAGAGTGGGTAGTGTATAGTAGCACCATTGAATTTCCATGTAATTATATTCTTTGATCTTGGCCAATAGAGTAAGCTAATGTTTTAGCAAAAATGTCTTTTTTTTTGTCACAAATATGATAATATTTTGGTGCAAATTTTAGGCATGATCAAAATTCCACGATGATCCAAGTTGTGTGCATGGTGAGACAATGCTCCTAAGGATTTTTCACAATTTTAATTGATCTAGATTCTCAGGAATTCAATCAAAGTTTTAGATCGATGAGAACTTTGACTTCCTATAATACTAGATTTTGATAAACAAAGGGAACTTTGGTATAGTATTATATGGTAGAAGGGATCTAAAATGATCAAATATATTTAAAACAACTCTTGTTTTCTAATTTAAAATTAATATATATAAATATTACCTCAATGTTTTATTCCAACCAAATTGACCTTTGGAGGGTTTTCCCAGCTCTCTTTGGAGGCATTTTCAAACTTTTTTTATGGCTTCACTTCACTTCCTTTGTTTTTGTTACTCCTACAAGGAAGTTAGTTTCCAATTCACAAACAAATATACTCTTGAGGGGAAAAGCAACATGCTTGGCACACACTATCTATGTTAGAATCTCTATGAGGAATAAGATCTCTTGTTATGTTTAGATTATTGAACGTATTTGTGGCCCTTCTTGTCTTTGAAAGGTTGATCATCTTTACGACCCAAGTCCTCAAAAGGTGGAGTACAAATACAAGCATATGAGGATGGAGGGGTGGTTAGTGTTTATGTATATTATTGTTAAGTACTCAACTTCTAGGTGTGCCATTGATGACAAGAATCACATAGTTGTTGCTCAAGATGAGATACTTCCTATGTTGAAGTTGGTAAAAATGTGCTTTAGATGACTTATGCTTTCTCTTTGATCATTATCCAAGACTACGTCAACATCCTAGGAAATGGTAGTAGTGTATCGGTCAAAGGCATGTAAGTATGGAATAATTGTGATTGGATTGAAGTGTGATCATTCTTGGCATGGGTTGATAAGGCACCTAATGGGTCAACCCACTAAAGGATTCGGTAATTCTCTACCAAGTTTTTATTTTTTCTTCACATTGTTTTTTTGCTTGTAGAACTTTGTGGAACCTTAATTACATTTATGCTTGGTGTGTAGGTGAGATGTGATAGTGAGTGTGGTGTCTAGAGCTCTCTAGGGTGTCATAGCCGTGTCTATGGGTGTTTTTTGTAAATTTGGATCAATTGTGGGAACTTGGGGATTAAAAATGCTATTCTCCTAGGACTTAGAGCTTTGAGGTTGAGAGATACTAGCATTGGTCATTATTTTCTAGATCTCTATTCTATTATATTATACCTTGAAAGTTTTCATGGATTTCTTGGCTACAGAATGGTTTATCTTATTTGTTCCACATTACTTTATACAACTCTGTATCAGTTAGCATGGGATGAAAAGTATGAAGCATTGATGAATAGTTGAGTGTAACCAAGTATAAGTACATGGAGGTTTAATGTAAACACAAACTTTTGGAAGGAAAAATAGTGTAAAGACAATTGTATATGTTATTAAATAGGTGTGAGTTGTTGATGTGGAGTTAACCAATGGAAGTGTAATGACTTTCCCAACTTTGATCTTTCACAGAGTGAGATTTTATCAACTCAAAACTTGAAGTAATGAACCAAAACTTGTAGATAGAATGAGGAATAATAGTTTATAGATAATCAGTAAATTTTTATCTTTGATCATCCAATAGATAGCTATATATGTAACAACTTTGTCTTCTTAACTTGATTAGAGCGTTGACCAGTGCGTTGAAGTTCATGTGTGACAAATTGATTGAATAAGTCAACATCATGATAAGAAAATACTTTTGCCAAACTGACGTAGAACTTAGTGTTAACATTAATGTTGTAAGCTAGTTGCAATGTGATGGGCATTAGAGCCATTAAATTGTTCTTGCAATGCCATAGAAGTCTTGAATCTAGTTTCGTATAAATCAACATACATTTTTAGTTAATATTTTAACCAATGTGGGGTGGATAATGATTTCCATCTTAGCCACCTGAGCTACTCCTATTCGATAGAGATAAATAAATATTTTTAACATTGAAGTCACAACTAGCCCATTTAGCACATGATGTTGCATTGGTGTTGCAGGGCTCCAAATCTTGGGAACAGAGCTCTGTCCATAGTATAAAAGATTGCAGCACATTTACAAACCCTACCACGATAAAAAAAAATGGCAGGTTTTGGAAGCCTTCATGTTATGTTATTGAGATTGAGTCAAATGTTCCATAGTAGGCCCTGGTAGTCTTCTATGTTTGCATATCTGTTGTGTTTTTATTGACAAAGTTGTTGGGCACTCAGTTTGCAGTTTTTGTGAAGTTAGGCAATCTCAGCCTCACCATGAAAATGATAGCGTAATGAAAAAATTAGGCATTTGCACCTTGTACCAATACATATTTACATTACAAGTTGAGCTGGGTATGACATTAAGAAAATGTTGCCATGTTTACATTTGAATCAGATATGAGCAAGACAAGGAATAGGATTGATAAATCAAATTGAAATGTTACATATGTTTAACATGGACACTGTACAAACCTGTAAAGGGATAAGATAAAGATATTTATATCAAATGACATCTATTTCAGTTCAAAATCTGTAATTAACAGTTTCAAAAAACCAACATCCTTCTCACATTGGCTCCTTCGCACTTTCGACCCATACATAAAACATTACTTGCATAAATTAAGCTTTAAAGAATTGGACTTTGTATCACATCAAGAAACGGTATTGCAAGTCTACATTGAGAACAAGATGAGAGCAGAGCAGAGCTGGCTAAAAGCAATACAAGAAGGGTTGATAAATAACATTAACATTCAAATATTACATTTGATTATTGGCAAATGTACAAATCTCTTAAATAGATAAGCCAAAAAAATTCATATTAAATGCCATCTATTTCAATTCAAAATCTCAGATCAACAAGCTTTGCACATAAGAGCTTTTCAACTTCAACTGGGAAAAGCTGCTGTAGGAGAAAATATTTCCCCCATTCATATGTGGTCACTCACTACAGCTTAAAGAGTAGAACAAGCTCCATTGGTGTTGCAGGGCTCCAAATCTGAGCAACAGAGTAAGAAAAGTGAGCAAATGATTTGGTCAGCATATCTGAGTATCCCATCCTTTTATCCAGAATCACTTGATTTCTGCATCACTGAGTCGGTAATGAAATAAAATATATTATGTATCAACACTATAGAGATAAGCCCATATGATGTGCTATTTCATTCACTGTACCCACAGATGACCTGCAGTAGCTGAAGAAGAGAAAGAGGAAGAAGACACCACAGAGTAGTTGAAGGATTTAAGTGGTTTTAACAGCGATCTGAAGGAGTGGGCAAGGGAAGAGGCAATGGCTGCCTTCACCTGCCCTCATTTGGGGGTGCTCCTCACAGAATGAGTAGCAGTAGCAGTAGCAGGCATCTCTATTGATATTTATGGACTGAACTCAATGAATTGTTTGGTGGAGGAAGAACGCTACAGAGAGTAAATGCTTCAGAGAAAGTATGAATGGAGAAGAGTGGTTACAGAAAGGCGAGGATGGCGAGTATATATGGTTTCCATTCCCAGATCTGAGTGAACCCTACAATGGAAATCCAAGCAGTTCAGCTGTGTTGTTCGGTGTGAAAAGGGGCATCTGAGTGTCAGGGTGGGCCCAACCAGTGAATTGAATGCAGACTGAAAGTAGAAGATAGTTGACGTGGGCTGATGACCTCACCTTCAGGCTTCAATGATAACAACAAAAAGGAAGAAAGATGCTATTCATCTCCCTCTAGTTCAATTTGAATCTATTTCCAGCACGTGACCGATGTAATGTAGAACAGATTGAACCGCCTGAAGGCAATGAGACTTTTTTCAAACGAGGCTTGTTTTTTAAACCGCCTGAAGGAATATTTTTCGTAAAAGTGTTTTTTAACGGTAATAGCAACAAGACTTTTTTCAAACGAGAATAGAATTCCATTATCCAGATACCAACTATGTAATCGTGTCCTCGCGCTAGGTAGGTCTTACACAGAAGAGACAACACTGGGTAGAGTTATAATAATGCAGAACCCACATGTTAATAGCAATTCCACCGCCACCATATTTATCTATTGAATTGTTTGTTCACGGAAAAATGTTTTTCCATCAAAGGACCAAGAATAATTAAGCCGAAGGCTTTCTTTCTTCGAGGTCGGGCTTTTGGGCACACTTCCCAGTTCGTCATCACTCCATCCACTCTGCTCTTTCCACGCATCGAGTTTGGGCACAGTTCCCACGTCGTCACTCCATCCACTCCGTTCTTTCCACGCGTTCTTACCTTCTCGGATTTGCGCTTATCAAAATGCACGGGCGTGTCGCTGAAGTTTCAAGCCCATGGAATCTATCCTAAAGAAGCCCATTTCTGGCTTGTCGCTGAAGTTAGTGTAGTCAGGGTTTAGGGTTTGGCCTGTAGAGGATATCGAATTCCTAATACATCAGGGTATTTTATGACTGTTAACGGTGCGTTATGGAGAAGGAAGAATGAGGAATATATTTGGTTAGGGATACTTTAGTTGGGAAGTTGTCTCTTTTTTTTCTATTGAAGAGGGAGAATCAACTGCATCTAGCGTTAGATCAACCTGTTGCAGACCCTCTAACAGAATCTTTAAGAGTCTACAGTTCGGCCCTCAGCTCTCGCCCATTAGCGATGGATAATTTCCTCAAATCATTGATTATTTTCTCGGATAAGAGGGAGAACTCCATACTTTTCACATGTTATTCACTGAAAGGAGCGGTCCCTTCAGAGAGAATGGTGGTCGACTTCAGTGGTTAGATTCCCATTCATATTTTTTGCGATGTAAGGTATGTGTATTCATTTAGCAAATGCATGGGAGGGTCGAAACCCCATTTTATAAGTATTTGATGATAATATATAGTTGTTATCTGTGTGATGGTAAAGAGAGGGGGTGGCATCTCGAGAGAGCCCATCTCCCATCTTGTTATTGTTTATTTGCGTATGCATTTAAATATTTATTGATTTCTGTGTTATGTTTATTGAGACCCTGCATTTGTTTGTTTATTTACATTTCTACGTTGAAGAGAGGATCCAATTTCCCTTTTCGATTGATATGTTTTTATATTGTTGTTTATCTCCGCAATTAAGAGAGCGATGGTCTCAACAATGATTCGATCCTCTCTTCTTATTAATTATTTATAACATGGCATCTCTGCGATTAAGAGAGGGACAGTCTCAACGGTGAGCCGATCCACTCTTGTTGTTAATTGTTTATGGTACGATATCTCTGCCATGAGGAGGGTGAACCAATCTCCCCCTCACATGAGCTAATGAAGTAAGGGACATCTGGCAAACATGTATTGTCACATGAAGATGCAAATAAGGTTGGCTTGGACTCACATGAGACCGTGATCGATCGCATTAGCTATCACAACGTGGAAACGACAAAGGTCTTGCCATGGATCAATTCAGGTAGTTATGCCTCTTCTCTCAATTGTACTTTTGAAAAACCACGGGAGCCAGTGGCAATTGGTGTATAAAAAAGATAATTCTGCACATCCGGCAAGGTCGACGACTCTATTGTTGTATTGACAATTATGGTAGAGTCTTTACAACCTTATGGTAGACATTAATAACCAGTAAATGTTTTTTAAAGCAAGAACTCATTTCTTAAATGTAGATTAAAATCTAAGAGGGATCATGAAGTCATTCAAATGGGAACATGTACACGGTCCCGTGTGTATTTTAAAAAAATTAAAAATAACCACTCATCCATTTGTAATGATATGAGAAAGTAGCTTTTTACACTCACTTTTATAAATAAATTCAAACAAATTTCTAATCGAAATATAAAATTTTGTTTATTTAAATGTGTACAACTTTTTTTTGTTCAGATGGAAAGATCCACGGGGCCATCCTCGCAGAAGGCCTAACCCCAAAGGACTCAAGACTCGAACCCGTGACCTCTCCCCGAACCGAAAGAATATGCACACGTCTTACCAATTGAGCTAACCCTTGGGGCTAATACAACTTATATATATAAACAAATCTAATTGAATTTTTTAATCTATTCTTAAAATATACATATACCTTTGATTTTTATGACCAATGTTGCTCTTTAAGTTTTAGTTATTCGAATGGAAAAATGTCATTAAATTTCTCATTGTTTAAAAAATTATCAAAATAGTCTAATGGTACTTGGGAGGCACAAAATAGTCTAATGGTACTTGGGAAAGTCACTTTTAGAGGGGTTTTGTGGGAAATTTAAGTAGATTAAATTTTTAAAAGAGGTTTGTAAAAGTAATTTAAATTTAAGGTTTTTTTTTCAAAATATTTGTAAATTTTAATTTCAAGGTTTATATTATAAAATTGGATTTTATATGTTAAATTTTTCATGTGAAAACATTTTGTTAGTTGGACAATGGTTAGTAACAAATCATAAAGTGAAAAAAATTAAATTTTGTATTTTCATATTAGTAAGTTTAAAGTAATTTTTTTTACATGTGAAGACATTTTGTTGGTTGGTTAATGGTTAATGTATGTTAAAAAATTTGACAAAGTGAAAAAAATAAATTTTGTATTTTCAATTTAATAAGATCAAATTCAAAGTAATATTTTTTGAAGTGAGTCATCAAATATATTAATAAAATTAGTGAGTTGTTTTTAAGTTGTAAAGTCTAGGCTTTCATGGTAAGTGTTCTCACTTAAATAAATATTATTAAAGATTTTTTAGTAATCTATGGAGGTAAGTAAATTCTCACTTAAATAAATACTATTAAGGATTTTTTAGTAATCTATGAAGGTTATTTTGGTAATGATGTTGGTTTCAAAGGATGGTTGAAAATAAGGGATATATGTTACATAGATGAGGAAAGCTTCTTTTTTGTTGTGGACAAAATAAAGGATGTGATCAAGACATTGATGAAGAAAGCGTCCTTTTTGTTGTGGACAAAATAAAGGATGTGATCAAGTGTAAAGCATTTTAGGTACAAAACGTTTCATGGACTTTTTGTTTGATGCAAATCCAAAATATTTATCTTCTCATAAAATTTCTAGAAATTGACAACCTTCAGTGAATTAGCATTTAAGGGAACTTATATTTATCTTAATTTTGTTTATATCTTGGCAAGTTGTTCCAGCAGAGTTAGAGGAGTTGCTCCTCTCAAACCTAGAGATTATTGATGTCGCATGAGTTACATTGACCACATACTTTCAAAATTCTACACATAGCTGGATTTACTATGTCTTGAGATAATAAATATTTTTTAAGTGGTAGCTAAGATATCATAGACTCTATATAACAATACTTAATCTCCTTCATTTGCACACTAGATTTTTTCAATACTTGCTAATCATTTAAGCATGTGCAATTCTATGTCTTAGGTATCTTGATCAGGAAGTAGGTAAAATACCAATTTCATTTGTTGTGAGAAAGTATGAGAGCAATCTATGCAAAGACAATGTAATAAATTTGTTGCAAAACAATTAAATGGAAAGCACTGCCAAATTTTGTTTGTTCCTTTCCCACTTTCAACCTAAAGATTTGGTTTCTCTTGTTGACAATATGCTAACTTATGAGAGTGATTCTCAATTATACTTGAGTGCAGGTTTCAACATACAAGAAGATACATTGATTAGCATTTGTCACTTCAATTTTGAAGTCTCCATCTGGAAAAATATTAAGAAAACATTTGATTTGTCAAGCTCTGTCTACCTCCAGATAGTGACACCCACTGTACAACCAATATTGTGAAGCAAGTTGTTGTTGTTCTTTACTTGAATATAATATAAATTTATGTCAAGATGAAGGAATTCATGAATTTTGTTGATAGTATGCGTATAATTTTGTAATCCAATGACCATGCATTTTCAGACATAGTGGTTGTAACAAAACTAAGATATATCATTATCATTTCCCATTGCTTCAAGAAGGTTTGTGTTTTTTCCTTCATTTGTGAAACAAATAAGTAATTCTCATATTTCTCTTTGTGTTTATTACCTTCATTTGTGAAACAAATAAGTGTTACTCTTATTGCATTTGTTTGCATGAAAACTTGGATATGCATGAAAATTGGCAATACCAACTATTGGATATGCATGGAAGCTAAAAGGTGACATGTAATATTTATCTGATTGACCTTCTTCACTATGACAACATTGGCACTACCATTTATTGGATATGCAAAGCACTAACACTACCATTTATTTGATATGCATGAAAATTGAAAGCTGACACACAACATTAGTTGAGTAAGCGTAAGCTCACAAAAATAATTTGCACCAAAGGAATATCAGATTGAGAAAGAAATATTACACAATGCTAATCAACAAGACACATATTTTACGTGGTAAAACCTTAGCATTACATGATAAAACCTTGACAAGAAGTAAGGAAACATCCACCTTGTAAGATATGGTATTCTTAAACTTCATTTTTATTAAAAATGTGTCCATTCATCACCTTTTCTGCAAGCCAAGAGAAGCCAAAAACCATCATAACTTCTCTAACTCTTTAACCAAATTGCCTCTTTGCATGCATGTGAGACATTTATATATTCTACATGAATAATGGATAAAACCAAGTTATTTCTTGAAGCTTTGACATCAAACAAATAGACATAACCTGAAGTATATCTCATTTTTTCTAAATCACTTTCCAAATGTGAATCACCATATCCACAAACTAAAATTGTTTCCCAATGCTCTCTACCTAGGGGATAGATCATTAGAGGAATTTTGGGGTCTAAAATGGGCCTCCTAAGGAAAATAATAAAATAATAGTTAAAATAATAAAATAATATTGATTAATTTTGGAGGAAGAAAGAAAAAAACTACTTTTTGTGTTCGTATTTTCGACATATCTCCCTATGTTTTTACTCAAATCTCGATCGGGATAGCTTGTTGGATGCAGAATTTGATTCTACATCCACAGAGTACCCACACTGCATACTTTTGATGGACCCTGCTACCCCAAAAACAAGAAATACCTGAAAAAACGTGATAATGATGTCATCATCACGGTTTTTTTTATGTATTTCTTGTTTTTGGGGTAGCGAGGTCCATCAAAAGTATGTAGTGTGGGTACTCGTTGGATGCGGAATCAAATTCCGCATCCAATGAGCTCTCCCGATCGAAATTTGAGAAAAAACACAATGAGATATGTTGAAAATACGAACAAAAAAGTAGTTTTTTTTAATGTCAAATATGTCATTTCAACCATTATGGTTGACTTATTTTATTGAAATTCTATTGGTTCTTGAATTCCAACTCACAAAAACGTATTTTGGCACATTTTCTTAGAAGGACCATTTTAGACCCCAAATTTTCTCTAATGATTCAATATTTTACATTAACCATCCAATTAAATTTTACCATAAATTTTTTCCATGAGTTATTGTTATAAAAATCCTAACAACATTTATTTGATTTAACTTCTTTAGTTAGTTACCATCTAAATATACTTATGCTATTACAACCTGAATAGTTTTGAAATTACAAACAAAAATCATTCATATTGCAAATGTTTGCATTAAGTTTTGCAAATGTATGAAACTAAAAACGTTGACGATCAACATTTATATGCTTGAAAGACCTATAATTTATTTGAAGTATAGTCAGTATGGATATTTTTAAGTGTCAAAGTCTTTTGGATGGTCTCATCCATTGACAACCTTGAAAATTAACATTTTTCTCCTTGAAGGATGCAACATTTATTTGAAGTATAGTCCGTATGGATATTTTTAAACTTGTCAAAGTCTTTTATATGGTCTCATCCATTGACCCTAAACACAAGGTTTATCTTCTTGACCTACTTTATAATAGCAGGTATATTTATTTCATATGTTCTAAAACTGAAGCACTGAGGTATAATACTTATTGGAATATTTAACATGTTTTCTTCAACTAAATCACTAAGATATAGTATTTATTGGATTGGTTAACATGTTTATTTTTATCTTTAAGGAATAAGCACTTAACCAATTATAAGCAAGAGAAGGATTTAGCTAAGATAGTATACATAAGTAGTAAGTCAATATACATGTAGTTTTATTTCATACTTACAAGGTATTCTTTTGTTTATATATGTGTATGTATGTATGTATGTATAAATAGATTTGTTTATTATTGTGTCAATACATTAATGTAAGATAAAATCACATAATTCAATGAGGTAAATAATTGAATTAGTAGAATGTGCTCTTTCCTAACAACATTTCCTTTAAACCTGTTTTCTTGTATAATGTTTTGATTGAAGACATCATATTGAAATTTTGAAGGGATCTATAGTATATCAAGAAATCAATGCCAAAATACACCTTAAAATATATATTTTTATCAAATTTTATTTACAAACTATCAAAGAAAATATTTATAGGCTAGATATGGAATATTAAATGATGATATTAATATTTCTAGGCTAGATATTAAGGATATTTTTTTCCATTGATTTGTTCTTCATATGATTGATATGAATTAATGATAGTGGAAGAAAGTCGACCATATGTAAACGAAAATCCTAGACAAATAAAGTAGTTAGAAGAAAGTTGCATGCTTTAACAACCCACTTTGTGCAGGAGGAATTTCCTATTATACTTGTTTTGGAGTTCCTTACTCCTATTTGTGGCCCATAAGATTGGAGTGATATACGATGTTAAGCCAAGCATAGAGAGTGATATGAATGAGGAACTTTGTACCTTTTTTTTCATAAACAATGTCATTTGCTACGGTCATGGGATATATTCTCCAAGATTAGGTTGTGTAGGTTAAACTTTATATGCTTTGGGGTTTTTGGTTATCATCATTGGAATTTGGTTATATAATTTTAGTTAAATTGCAATTTTTTCATTTCTTAAATTACATATTAAATTCATAAATGGATTCAGCTTCTAAAATATCCATATTGCATTCAATTTTGCAATCTCAACTGATATTTGCAATTCCAACAATTATTTTTTAATATTTAATAAGAATCTCAATTTGAACAAAAATAAGTTACATTTTTTTTTAATCTTACTACAAAGCACACTATTTATGATTGATCAATGATGCATATTATATAGTGCATAAAAAATAAAGCACGTGGATAAGAACATTTATTGCAGTGTGATTAAAAGATTCTTGAAAGAGAAAGAAAGGCATCTACAACTGGAAAGATTGGAGATATGACTATTTTGTTTGGTCTTTCAATATGTATTGAGTAAGTATGATTCAATTGATTATGGTACAAATTTATGGAATATGTTTTTTGCAGCAATAAAACCATTGGTTGAGAAATTTATCCAAGAAAGTGAGAGCATTGAAACACCTAGCTCATTTTTTACTTGTTTTTTTGAAAATGAGCACCATTTAAAGCTTGCTTCATTTCTCAAGAGATAGAAATCGCTTGTCCCCAACATTATGTCAATCTTGTCTATTAAGAGTCTTCTAAATTTGGAGCATGGAAATCATGAAGATCAAGATAATATTCTATTTCATGGAATATTTTTAATGCATCTTGATATACTCCTCACAAGCAAGTGGAATTTGTTTCATCTTAATTGGGAGAATAAGAGACAAAGCATTATAGGACCTCAGAAGTGTGAGGTAATTTCTTTCTAAATTGTTGGAAAAATATGCAACACATTCAAAAGTAGTGAATCAATTTGTTGATTGCATGTTACCATTCCTTGATGACTAACAAGTCTGGAGGAATAAGCATTTCATCGAATCGCTCTCTCTTTTGGGTGATACAAGTGCTATGAAAATCCTAACTATGTTCAATTCAATACTAACTTCATTTTCGTTTAATAGTCAAGTGCCTATTTGAGAAACCCTGAAAAGTATTTTTAAAGTTGACCCTTCCTTCGCCTTCCCTGCAAAATTGGTAATGCATTTGTGATGGTACTCAAGGTAGAAGGATAGGTCTACACCACATAAACAACTTTAGTCCATGCACTTTTTGGGGGTCCTTTTCTCAAAACACAAATTTGATTTTAGTTTCCTCTTTTCAACCATTTCACCATCTGACAACAACCTATTGGCTTATTATTCCACTTTTTGGGGCAATTGCTAGTTATATATTTTTCGAAGTAAAAAAGACCCAAAAATGTGGAGTTTATAACAAGGTTGAAGAGGGGAAAGTGAGCATGAGCTTATTTGAATACAACTTATTCTAGATTGTATGTCTTAGTCTGCATTGAATAAATTACTCCACAAATATAGGAGCTAGGCTCTCGACCCACATCGCCAACAACCCATAGCCTCTGATCTTTAATGGCAATCCCATTTGATAGAGCAAGTTAATTTTGTGGTAAATGGATTTTTTTAGGGCAAGAAATATGATAGAAATTGGTAGAAATTTTAGGCATGATTGTTTCATTGTGATTCAAAACGATGTTTCTAATTATTATATTCATTTTATATTAATGGAAGGAATAAAAAATATAATAAATTTTTTTAAATAGGAACTTTAAGGCTTTTTGACCAGGCAATTATATATTGAAGATGTGTTTTTCTCTAGTGAGTTGAAGGGGAGATGTAGTGATCGTGACACACATTATGTACATTACAGGACTTATGAGGATCTCACAATTATGGGGATATACAACTTGAGTTGACCTAACAGTTAGGAACATGTGTTTCCTCCTGTCATAGGTTCAAATCTAGAGGGGGGTAGGATATGTAGCCCTTCGTAGACTTTAGCAGTTAATTGAATCGTTGCACAGAGAGGGGTCCCTTGTCCCACAAACAAAGGGACCTCATACACCAATTTGGTGTATCGCTTGTTTGTGATCTTAAAAATAAATTATTATTATTATTATTAGTAGTAGTAATGAACCTATTTTGAACCCTTCTCTTCTCGTCTTCAAAAGGTTGATAATCTTTTGTGACCAAGTCCTCAAAGGTGGAGTGCGAAGACAATTAGAAGTGGCTGGATGACTGGTTAAGAGTCTATGTTGGTGGTTGTCAGTGTCCAACTTCTAGGTGTGACATAAATGGCCAAAATCATAGAGTTCCTGGTCAAGGTGGGAAACTGCCTATGTTGGTGCTAGTCAAATTGACATAAATGACTTAAGCTCTATTTGGTCCTCATTTAAGGTTATGTGAATAACCTTAGGCTCTATAATAGTAGTCTAGCACTTGAGTGCATGTGACTACGATACCACGAATAAGTAGAAGTGTGATCATACTTGGTGTAGGCTAAGGAGGGTCTTAAGGTGCGAGCACACTAGAGGATCCAATAGTCTTCTAACAATTCCTCGTGGCTTCTTCATGTCATTTTAGATGCTCATAAAAATTTGGGGATCCTTAATTACGTTTATGCTTATTGTATTGGTGGGATGTGCTAGTTAGTGCAGTGTCTGAAACTTCCTAAGATGTCACAATTATCTATGGGTGTTATTTCTAACATTGGATCTATGTTGAGGACTCAAGGGGTTAAGCACACTAATCCATTGACACTTGGATCTTCAAGGCCAAGGGATACCAGCATTGGTCATTATTTTCTACATTTATACGATATTATATTGTGCTTTGAAATTTTCTTGGATTTCTTAAATATGCAAGAGTGGGGTATGTCATTTGGACCACATTGTTTTGTATCATTTTAGTACAAGATGAATAAAATGAAGTATTTAAGAAGATAAGTGAAACTTAGTATAATCACATGAAAGTTTAATGCAAAGTATTGGAGTGCAAGCATACACTTGTAGAATGCGTCATAGTGCAAAGATAATTAGGTGTGATAATAAATGGGTGCTAATCTTTAATGAGGAGTTGATCCATGAAAGAGTAATGTCTTGGTCAACTTTGAAATTTTACTTAATTAAATTTAATCTTTCAACTAATCAACATTGTTAAACTCCAATCTTGAAGTGATGGACCAAAATTTATAAAGCTAACATGAAAATCATGATAAAAGATAATTGAGTGTGATAATAAATAAGTAAGTTGTCAATGTGGATCCAACCAATGGAATTCTGATGACTTGATAAACTTTGATCTTTCACCTCGTAATTTTTTATAAACTCTAATTTCAAAATAATAAACCAAAACTTGAATAATTAACCTAAAAAAACTTAATACAAATAATCATTAAAATATTTAATTTAATTATTTTATCTCTCATATATATATATATAAACAAACTTAAT
This sequence comes from Pseudotsuga menziesii, assembly GCA_001517045.1. Classification (NCBI taxonomy): domain Eukaryota; kingdom Viridiplantae; phylum Streptophyta; class Pinopsida; order Pinales; family Pinaceae; genus Pseudotsuga; species Pseudotsuga menziesii. The sequence goes on from LPNX011211761.1 coordinate 213,642, forward strand.
CTTTTTAAACTTGATCAATTGATCAATGTGTTAAATAAGAAATTAATTGAATGAATCGAGATCATAAGAAGAAAATACTTTTCAACCAAAGGAAAATAAAACTTAGCGTTATCTTTTAGCTATGCGCCATTAAAACCATACAATTGTTTTTGAATATCATACAAGGCATATATATATATATATAACTTTTTTTAAGTATTGATCAACGTGTTTCCTCATTCAATATGAAAAAATGATTAGCATTGATAGGCATAATGGCAGATCATGACTACCTACGTGTAGATCACGCCACCGTCTGTTTGTTGAGATAGGGATATTTCCATTACGCTCTGTTTTAGTTTGTTTTCAATTGCAAGACCACTCGAGTTGTATGAGGATACAGTTTAGGTTAAATAGGCGGCTTAGGGAAGGGGTAGGGGTTCTGCTCTTCAGTATTAGGATTCCAAATTTGTAGTGAAACAGACAGAACTATGTCTAGTTCCACTTGTAAATATTTTGGGAAAACTGAAGAATAGATCCAAACTGCGTGCGTGTGTTTGCTTAATAGAAGGAGTAGCTATTGTTTACAGTGTTCTTAGCATAGATGCATTTACTATTTTGAGTTGTGTATTCGTGATGGGATGACTTCGGTGGTTTTCTAAATATTTATGTATTTCTGTAAAATCGTGGGTTCCTGCATGAAATTGTTGCTTAATGACTAGAATGGTTCGTAAATGCACGCATAGGGGTGTTAGGCTAATGAATCCTAGAAGTCATAGGCTGGATTGATCAATTCCATGATCAATCGACGCAACACGCAGGTTTTATGCCTTAACTAGTTTTTTGCAAAAAACAGACGGTGGGATTTGAGCCCGCAAATGAAGATCTGACGGTTTAGGGGAGATCCACAACGGAAGTTGCGAGGGTGATGAAGGATCTGCAAAGTTTTGTGAGATCCGTATCAAGAAGGAGATCAACAACCGTGGTGAAGGCCACACCGATCTGACGGTTGGAAAATCACGGAGAAATATTTGCGAAACAAAAGTTGCAGGGAGTAACTTTGGAGGGTAGGCCTGCATCTCGCATCCCGCAACCCGCTTGCGAAAAAACTATCGCGAAAAGGAAATTGTGGGGGGAGCAATTTCAGAAGGTTTGACTGCGGCCGCATCCCGCAACCCGCATGCGGAAACAGAGTTGCGAAAAAGTTTGTTGCGAAGACGAAGTTGTGGGGAGGCAATTTTAGCATAGAATTTTCCCAAGGGATAAAGTTGGCAGTCCTGCTAAGTGTAGGAGCCACCGGATCCTAGAAGTGCCGGCAAGGTTGGCTATGGTTGATCCAGACTGCACCATTTTTTGTATTAGATTGGGATAGTAATATTCTTTATTTCTGAATGTGTTGGATTGTTAGTTGAGCTTGCTCCTGTACTACTAACAGGTTTAGAAAAAAAAGAAGATATTACTGACAGTAAGATTGTGTCCAGAAGTGATTTGTTGTGCCAGGAGATGGAGGTCAGAGTTGGAAGAGGTCAGGGCAGGCGAGGAAGACCTGTTGACAATGCAGATCTAAGAGAGGAGATAAGAACTCTGAGAGCAAGGTTGGAAGTCTTAGAGGCTCGCGGACGTCATGGGCACACTAGAGACACAAGTGATGAGCAGGAACTTGAAGAGGAGGAGGAGGCAACTGTTGAAACTTCTGAGCTAAGAATACTAAAATCAATCTTTGGTGTGAGTTCGAGCTCAAGGGCAGACATGCCATTCTATAGTGGAAGCTTGAATCCAGAAGAATTGATTGATTGGATCAACGCTATGAACAAGCACTTTGAATTTGTTGAAGTGAAAGAGGACAAGCAAGTCAGATTTGTTGTCACAAGGTTAGGAGGGCATGCATCCCTGTGGTGGGATGGTGTGCAAGAGGAGAGAATCTTGAAGAACAAAGCAAGGATCAATAGCTGGAGTAGAATGACACCTAAGTTGAGAGGTAAAATTCTTCCTCAAGATTATAAGTTGGTTTTGTTTAGGCAACTACAAAATCTTAAATAGAAATCAATGACAGTTGGGGAGTTTACAGAGGAATTTATAAGGTGAATATTAGATCAGGTCATATAAAGGATACACATGAGAAAGTTTCTAGGTATGTAAATAGTCTAAGGTTTGATATACAAGATGAACTAAGTTTGTTGTCATTAAGATCTGTTGAAGAAGCATATCGAGTTGCTTTGACAGCTGAGGAGAAGCTGATGAGGAAGCAGAGTCAGAAAGCAAAGGTAAGAGGCTTTGAAGGAAGGGAACAACAACAGAAGGGTGAAGCTAGTAGTTCAAACCATCAAGTACAACCTGACAAAAACAGTGAGAACAGAGGTGGAAGGAATGCTTCAAGAGGAAGAGGTGGACCAGTGAGGTGTTACACATGTGGACAACTAGGTCACATGTCATGGGACTATCCAGAAAATGTTGTCAGGCAGAGGGGAGCACAAGTAGTGCAAGTTGAACCTGAAGCTCCAAGGGAATTGGAGGTGGCTGAGAATTACTCTGAACAAGGTGAAGCCTTGGTTATGAGGAAAGTAATTGATGAGTCAGTCCAAAGGAGGAGACTGTTTAAGACAGTTTGCAAGGTTGAAGGCAAGTGCTGTAAATTAATTATTGATAATGGTAGTACTAACAATTTGGTGTCTACAGAGATGGTGGACAAACTAAAGTTGAGAAAGACAGTACATCTAGAACCCTACAGGGTTGCATGGCTGCAGAAAGCTCATCAAGTTCTTGTGAAAGAACAATTCCAGGTAAAGTTTCAAATTGAAAGCTATCAGGATGGGGTAAGATATGACATTATTGAAATGGATGCTTGTCATGTTTTCTTAGGTAGACCTTGGCAGTTTGACAGGGAAGCAGTGCATGAGGGTAAGAGGAATGTTTATTCTTTTGAAATGAATGGGAAGAAGCATAGTCTTCATCCACTCAAGGGTAAGCAAGAAGGGGATAATAATCAGTTGTTGATGATGACTAATAAGAGAATGGTGAGTGATTGGAAAGCTGAAGCAAATGATAATGAGGTCGAATTGACTAACATGGTGTGCAGTGGCTGGCTGCAGGACAAAACAGATCAATGATAAATGTCCAATGCAAGTATGGCATTGATGGAGGAAGCATCGTATGAAGTTATTAAAAGTAATGGGAAGTGCATGGGTACTGAAATTACCAAGGATAGTGATGTGACGGTAACAAGCAGAAGGGAAGAAGGCCAAAGAATTCAAGTAGATAATTCTTGGATATCATGCATCATTATGCTAATAAGTTTTATGTTTGTTGTTGTAACAGTGGGGTTGAATTATATATATACAGCTGCAGGTGAACTTGTGGACAATTTGTTTACAGGTCACAGGAAAGAGGATTCTGATTATTTAATAAAGTCTGAACATATGTTGGAACCAAAGGACTTGTTGCCAACACAGTGCTGGAAAACATGGCCGAAAGGACTATTCAAAATGAGAACACTGGCCAAGTTTTGTACCTTGGGTCTCTGCTGCAATCCTATAGAAAAATGACAGGGAGGGAGCTCATGGACAGGATCCATCAATAGTTTCAAGATGGGGAGTCTGATGCAGGAGCATCGTGTCCTGCCAACAATGTGATGATTTGGTCACATGCAATGATAGATTTTATTTTTGGGTTGTTTTGCTGAGTCATAGTTTGTTAGTGTCGATAGGCATAATGGCAGAACATGACTTCCTGCGTGGAGATCACGCCACTGTTTGTTTGTTGAGATAGGATATTTCCATTACGCTATGTTTTAGTTTGTTTTTAGTTGCTGGACCACTCGGGTTGTATGAGGCTACAGTTTAGGTTAAATAGGCGGCTTAGGGAAGGGATAAGGGTTCTGCTCTTCAATATTAGGATTCCGGATTTGTAAAGAAACAGACAGACCTACGTCTAGTTCCGCTTGTAAATATTTTGGGAAAACTGAAGAAGAGATCCAAACTACGTGTGTGTGTTTGCTTAATAGAAGGATTAGCTGTTGTTTGCAATGTTCTTAGCCTAGATGCATTTACTATTTTGAGCTATGTCTTCATGATGGGCCGACTTCAGCAGTTTTCTGAATATTTATGTATCTGTGTAAAATCGTGGGATCCTGCATGAAATTGTTGCTTAATGACTGGAATAGTTCGTAAATGCATGCATAAGGGTGTTAGGATAATGAAACCTAAAGGTCGCAGGCTGGATTGATCGACTCCATGATCAATCGACGCAACACGCAGGTTTTCTTCTTTAATCAGTTTTTTGCAGAAAACGGACGGTGGGAATTGAGCCCGCAGATGAAGATCTGACTGTCCAGGGGAGATCCGTGACGAAAGTTACGAGGGTGATAACGAATCCACAAAGGTTTGTGAGATTCATATCAAGAAGGAGATTGACGGCTGTGGTGAAGGCCGCACCGATCTGACAGTTGGAAAATTGCGGAGAAAGATTTGTGGAACGAAAGTTGTGGGGAGTAACTTTGGAGGGTAGGTCCGCAACCCGATTGTAGAAAAGCTGTCGCGGAAAGGAAATTGCGGGGGGAGCAATTTTGGAAGGTTTGACCGTGTCCGCATCCCGCAACCCGCATGCAGAAACTCTGTTGCGGAGACGAAATTGCGGGGAGGCAATTTTAGCATAGAATTTGGCCGAGGGCTAAATTTGGCAGTGCTGCTAAGTGTCGGAGCCACCAAATCCTGGAGGTGCTGTCAAGGTTGTTGCACCACACCCGTACTAAGGCATAATTTATTGCACCAAAAATGAAATCTTATTTTTACTTTTTCTCAACAACCATGCCCAATTTCTTTTTAAATCGATATTCGATTTAAGAACAAAACCCAAATATATATAACTTGAGTCTTATATATATTTTTGAATTTAAAATATATATATATATATTTTTTAAAATTAAATATTGATTTTAGAAAAAATATCATCTTTATTTTAAGACTAAATTGTTTTGATACATATCACTTCAATTATTTTACTTTGATTTTTGGTTCAAAAGTATTTCGTGCATAAAACATTACCATAAAATCAAACATATATAAATTCATAAAAGTTAATGTTAAATTGCCACATCAATAAATTAATAGTGCAGTCCTAATCAAATATTTCTATCCACATTAAATCATAAACATATATGAATTCATAAAAATTAATGTTAGATTGCCACATCAATAATAGTGGAGTCCTAATCAAATATTTCTATCCACATTAAATCATAACTTTTAATGAGCTAGTCTCTAAGTCCCCTTAAAAGAAATGACAACCCAATGCAAGCTAATTGTAAGTTCAATTCGAAAACTATATGGAAAGTCATAATAACTTTAACCCCTGATTGCATGTCACTATACCTTTAACCCCTTATGGCATGTGACACATGGTTATTACGTGTGAATCACATGGTTTCATGCAAAATTACTGAGTGACGCAGGGTTATTACGTGTGAATCACATGGTTTCATGCAAAATTACTGAATGACGCAGGGTTATTACGTGTGAATCGCATGGTTTCGTGCAAAATTAATGATTCTTACATTCAATAGAACAAAACAACACCAAATGCAGTTGGATGCCAAATTAATGACAAGAACCAAGAGAATGCACACCAAAGGGGATTAAAATTTTATGTCTAAACACCCCAAGAAAGAGAAATTAAATAGTATCACAAGACCTGGTGGACAACCGCAAAAGCCCTAAATAAAATACATTGTAATTATGTTACAATTTATAATCCTGGAGTCGAAAAGTTGCAGACTTTGAAAACAGGAAATGGTGTCCACAAGTTAAATCCACTATCCTTGCTAAGTCTGCAAACCTTTGACCTTAGAGAAATAATCTATGTCTGTCCAGAAGAGAAAAAATATACTTATAACAAATTGCAACTATACTTGCAAAGCAAAGCTCTGTCCATGGTATAAAAGATTGCAGAACATTTACAAACCCTACCACCATTAAAAAAATTGCAGGTTTTGGAAGCCTTCATATTATGTTATTGAGATTGAGTCAAATGTTCCATAGTAGGCCATGGGAGTCTTCCATGGTTGCATATCTGGTGTGTTTTTCTTGACAAAGTGGTTGGGCTCTCACTTTGCAGTTTTTTTAAATTTGGGCAATCTCCAGCCCCACCATGAAAAAAATAGCGTCCTCTACTGTCCTAAACGAAATAAATTGCGCATTTGCACCATTTACCAATACATATTAACATTAGAAATTGGTCTTGGAATGACATCAAGAAAATGTTGGCATGTTTACATTTGCAATCAGATAGTTACAAGGAGGAGGATTGATAAACAACAATGAAATATTACATCTGTTTAGCATGGCAAACCTGTAAAGAGATTAATATCAAATATCATTTATTTCAGATCAAAGTCTGCATTCAACAGTGTGAAAAAACCAACATTATTTCATATAGGCACCTTTGCACGTTCTACCAATACATAAAACATCACTGGTATAAATTAAGCTGATAAAAGTTGGACTTGGTATCACATCAAGAAATGGTATTGCATGTTTACAGTAAGAACAAGATGTGAGCAGAGCAGAACTGGATAAAGGAAACACAAGGAGGGTCAATAAACAACATTAACATTGAAATATTACATGTTTACATTTGCAACAAGATGTGAGCGGAGCAGAACTGGCTAAAGCAAGACAAGGAGAGTTGATAAATAGCATTAACATTCAAATATTACATTTGATTTATGGCAAATGTACAAGTCCCTCAAATAGACAGGCCAGGGAGATTAATATTAAATGCCATCTATTTCAATTCAAAATCTTTGATAAACAAACTTTGTAGTTGAGAGCTTTTCAACTTCAACTGGGAAAAGCTGCTGTAGGAGAAAATATTTCCCCTATTCATATGTAGTCCCTTACTACAGCTTAAAGCGCAGACCAAGCTCCATTGGCGTTGCAGGGCTCCAAATCCGAGGAACAGAGCTCTGTCCATAGTGTAAAAGATTGCAGCACATTTACAAACCCTACCACCATAAAAAAAAAATTGCAGGTTTTGGAAGCCTTCATGTTATGTTATTGAGATTGAATCAAATGTTCCATAGTAGGTCCTGGGAGTCTTCTATGTTTGAATATAGTTTTTCTTCACAAAGTTGTTGGGCACTCACTTTGAAGTTTTTGTGAAGTTAGGCAATCTCCAGCCTCACCATGAAAAAAATAGCAACCTCTACTGTCCTAAATGAAAAAATTAGGCATTTGCACCTTGTACCAATACATATTAACATTACAAGTTGAGCTTGGTGTGACATTAAGAAAATGTTTCCATATTTACATTTGAATCAGAAACGAGCAAGACAAGGAACAGGATTGATAAACCAAATGAAATGTTACATATGTTTAACTTGGACACTGTACAAACCTGTAAAGAGATAAGATAAAGATATAGTTCAAAATCTGTAATTAACAGTATAAAAAAACCAACATCCTTCTCACATTGGCAATTTTGCACTTTCTACCCATACATAAAACATCACTTGCATTTCCTGGGTGGTTGTCAGGGTATTACTGGGTAATTGTATGTTATAATGTCTTTTGATTCAGATGAATAACAAAGGCAGGTTTTTTCTTCTTGAAAAAAATAAAACATCACTTGCATAAATTACGCTTTAAAGAATTGGACTTTGTATCACATCAAGAAACGCTATTGCATGTTTACATTTAGAACAAGATGAGGGCAGAGCAGAGCTGGCTAAAAGCAATACAAGAAGGGTTGATAAATAACATTAACATTCAAATATTACATTTGATTATTGGCAAATGTACAAATCTCTCGAATAGATAAGCCAAGAAAATTTAATGTACAAATCTCTCAGATAGATAAGCCAAGAAAATTCATATTAAATGCCATCTATTTTAATTCAAAATCTGTGATGAACAAACTCTGTACATAAGAGCTTTTCAACTTCAACTGGGAAAAGCTGCTGTAGAAGAAAATATTTCCCCCAATCATATGTAGTCACTCGCTACAGCTTAAAGAGCAGAACAAGCTCCATTCGTGTTGTAGGGCTCCAAATCTGATGAACAGAGTAGGAAAAGTGAGCAAATGATTTGCTCAGCATATCTGAGTATCCCATACTTTTATCCAGAATCACTTGATTTCTGCATCGCTGAGTCGGTAATGAAATAAAATCTATTCTGTATCAACACTGTAGAGATAAGCCCATATGATGTGCTATCTCATTCACTGTACCCACAGATGACCTGCAGTAGCTGAAGAAGAGGAAGAGGAAGAAGACACCACAGAGAAGTTGAAGGATTTAAGTGGTTTTAACAGTGATCTGAAGGAGTGGGCAAGGGAAGAGGCAATGGCTGCCTTCACCTGCCCTCTTTTGGGGGTTTTCCTCACAGAATGAGTGGCAGTAGCAGGCATCTCTATTGATATTTATGGACTGAAATGAATGAATTGATTGGTGGAGGAAGAACGCTACAGAGAGTAAAGGCTTCAGAGAAAGGATGAATGGAGAAGAGTGGTTACAGAAAGGAGAGGATGGCGAGTATTTATGGTTTCCATTCCCAGATCCGAGTGTGAACCCTACAATGGAAATCCAAGCAGTTCAACTGTGTTGTTCGGTGTGAAAAGGGGCATTTGAGTGTCAGGGTGGGCCCAACCAGTGAATTGAATGTAGACTGAAAGTGGAAGATAGTTGACGTGGGCCGATGACATATCACCTTCAGGCTTCAATGATGACAAAAAAAGAATGAGAATCTTTCATGTCCCACTATGAAAGATAAGTTCAAGTTCAATTTGGGCCTTCAATTTGCATCTATTTCCAGCACGTGACCGATGTACTGTAGAACAGATTGAACCTTCAACCGCCTGGAGGCAGGCTCGTTGACCGGAAGCAATATTTTTCGTAAAAGTGGCAAAAAGACTTTTTTCAAACGAGAATTGAATTCCGTTATCCAGACACCAATTATGTAATCTTGTCCTCTCCAGGTAGGTCTTCCTTGTCCTCTCCAGGTAGGTCTTACACCGAAGAGACACACTGTGCCATGAGGGGTAGATTAGTTGGTTTTAGTGAGGTTTGGTTTTTATGAGATTTTATGTTTAAACTTTATGGTGAGGAGTGAGATAGCTAAGAACAACTTTGAGGTTTGATAATTGTCTTGATGGTTCTATTGCTGCATAGAGGTGTATGTTGTGAATTCAAAGGCTGATCTCGGCGCCCATAAGATTAGTGTCCAGGTTGTTCAGCTAACTGAAAGACATGGACTGCATAAAAAGTTTCTCATGATTAAAAAAGAAAAACCATGGACAGAACCCACATGTTAATAGTAATTCCACGGCCACCATATTTCTGCATTCAATTGTTTGTTCACGAAATATGTTTTTTCATCAAAGGACCAAGAATGATTATATATTTTTCAAACTAAAAAAGACCCGGAAAATACCTCGAGTTTATAACAAGTTTGAATACAATTTATTCTAGATTTTATGTCTTAGTCTGCATTGAATAAATTCTTTCACAACTATAGGAACCAGGCTCTCGGGCCAGATCGCCAACAGCCCAGAGCCTCCTATCTTTGATGACAATCCCGTTTGATAGGACAAGTTAATTTTGTGGTAAATGGAATATTTTAGGGCAAGAAATTTTGATAGAATTTGGTAGAAATTTTAGGCGTCATAGTTTTAATGTGATCTAAATTCATATTTTTAATTATTATATTTATTTTATATTAATTGAAGGAATAAAAAATATATATATTTTTAAATAAGGATTTTAATTTTTTATTAAATTTTAATAAAGAAGTTTGTTACAAGATTAAAGGTTTTTTGACCAACCAATTATATATTGAAGTTGTGTTTTTTTCCAAGGAGTTGAAGGGGAGATGTACTAATGGTGGCACACATTATCTACATTAGAGGATCTTGATCTCTTGTTATGAGGATATACAACTTGCGTTGACCTAACGGTTAAGAACATGTGTTTCCTCTTGTCATAGGTTCAAATCTAGAGGATATGTACACCTCCGTAGACTTTAGCAGTCAAATCGTTACACAGAGAGGGGTTCATTGTCCCACAAACAAAGGGACCTCATACACCAATTTGGTGTTTGGCTTGGTTGTGGCCTTAAAAATAAATTATTATTATTATTGAACCTATTTTGGAGCCTTCTCTTCTTGTCTTCAAAAGGTTGATAATCTTTTGTGACCAAGTCCTCAAAGGTGGAGTGCGGAGACAAGTAGAAGTGGATGGATGACTGGTTAATGTCTATGTTGGTGTTTGTTAGTGTCCAACTTCTAGGTGTGACATAAATGGCCAAAATCATAGAGTTCTTGGTCAAGGTGGGAAACTGCCTATGTTGGTGCTCGTCAAAAGTGATATATATGACTTAAGTTCTATTTGGTCCTCATTTAAGGTTATGTGAATAACCTTAGGCTCTATAAAAGTAGTCTAACACTTGAGTGCATGTGACTACAATACCACGAATAAGTAGAAGCGTGATCATACTTGGTGTAGGTTAAGAAGGCTATTAAGGCACTAGCACACTAGAGGATCCAATAGTCTTCTAACAATTCATCATTGCTTCTTCACATCATTTTAGATGCTCATTAAAATTTGAGGATCCTTAATTACATTTATGCTTATTGTATTGGTGGGATGTGTTAGTTAGTGCGGTGTCTGAAACTTCCTAAGATGTCACAATTATCTATGGGTGTTATTTCTAACATTGAATCTATGTTGAGGACTCAAGGGGTTAAGCACACTAATCCATTGAGACTTGGATCCTCAAGGTCAAGGGATACTAGCACTGTTCATTATTTTTTACATTTATATGACGTTTTGTGCTTTGAAATTTTCTTGGATTTCTTAAATATGCAGGAGTCAGGTATCTCATTTAGATTGTATTGATTTGTATAATTTTAGTACAAGATGAATAAAATGAAGCATTTAAGAAGACAAATGAAACTTAGTATAATCACATGAAAGTTTAATGCAATGAAGTGGAGTGCAAGCATACACTTGTAGAATGCACTATTGTGTAAAGACAATTAGGTGTGATAATAAATGAGTGCTAGTCATTAATGAGGAGTTGATCAATGGAAGAGTAATGACTTGGTCAAAATTTCATTTTAATCTTTCAACTAATCAACTTTGATCAACTTCAATCTTGAAGTAATGAACCAAAACTTATATAGCCAACATGAAAATCATGATAAAAAATAATTGAATGTGATAATAAATATGTGCAAGTTTTTGATGTTGATCCGGTGATTTGGTCAACTTTGTTCTTTCACCCAGACAATTTTTATAAGGAGTAAGCTATCTACCTGATGATTTGCACTGGGGTCCATCTAATGATAACTTACTCTGTTAGCCTTCTGTGGTTCTGAATGCACCACCCCCTGTCATGGCAACTCTTCTCACCTGGGCAATCCATGTTTTGTTTCAGGTTTCCATCCAACATGTCCATTACCTTGCCCAACTTCATTTGAGAACTGGATCCATCGTTTGTCCATATGATAACCGGATGGCATTGCTAATCCATGAGCTCATCTATTTCTTTCCGACATTTTGTTATTATATTTTGATTCAACTTTAATTATTTTTCTTATTATAGATCGTTATTTCTGTTTTAACTATGTTAGATTTTTAGTTTAAGATTTACAACTTTTTCCCTTAAGCCGTCAATTAAAAAATCAAATCCGCTTGGTGTCGTCGAATATGGGGTACTGTAGTTTCGGGGTAAAAGAAATGTGAATTTCGGGGTTTGACATATTCATTAGCAGCAGGCTCGGCAGCGACATGATCCAAAAATATCAAAGAAGCCATAGATTGTTACTTGCTAAATTATATGGTGCATAATGCTAAAATCCGCAGGATCTGGAAATGAGAAACAAGATGGCTTCTTGCTGAGCGATGATAGAGAAACACAAAAGAAAGGCTATTTGTATTCTCGGTTCGTAGATCATATCCCTTTTACCATTTCTTTTTAAATTATTTTGGGTATGGATTGATGGTCATGTAAATTTTATATGTCAAAAGTGAAAATGGACTATAATGCAGGGTATTCACCATGTGTTGCTTTTGTTGTTACAAGACCTGCGAGTGTTGTATGGATATACTCCATTGTTGCTACCCTTGAGAGAGAAGGAAATGATGCAAGTGATTTATGTCATATTTATCCGGTTCTCAAATGAAGTTGGGAAAGGTAATGGACCTACTGGCAAGCTGAAACAAAACATGGATTGCGAAGGTGAGAAGAGTTGCCATGATAGGGGGTGGTGCATTCTGAAGGCTAACGTAGTAAGTTATCACTGGACGACGTAGAGTGGGCCCCGATGCAAATCGTCAGGTAGATAGCTTACTCATTTTTATAAACTCTAATTTCAAAGTAATAAACCAAAACTTGAATAATTGACTTAGAAAAAAACCTTGTTAAAAATAATCATTAAAATATTTTTGATTATTTTATCTCTCATATATATATAAACAAATTTAATCTTTTTAAACTTGATCAATGTGTTATCAAGTTCAGAAATAAGAAATTAATTGAAATAAAGAAAATACTTATCAACAAAAGGAAAATAAAACTTAGTGTTATCTTTTAGCTATGGGCCATTAGAACCATACAATTGTTTTGGAATATCATGCCCCTCTCCCCCCCCCCCCCCCCCCCCCCCCCCCCC
>LPNX011211761.1:235567-288498 GCA_001517045.1 Pseudotsuga menziesii
CCGAAGTAACTGTAGAGTTGTTTGAGGATCAATCTCTGTCTCATGATTGATTCTAGTCTGTATCTTTAGTATAAAAGGGCTTCTTGAAACCCTAAGAGGAGGATGCTCAGAGAAGATTGTAATACTTCATTTTATTAATACAACCAGCGTTTATCTCCTTTAAGGTTTCGACTTAGAACTGGAAGGCGTTGAGGGAGGGCCCCCTTCAACACCAACCCTTGGTATTTTGCATTATGTATTTTGCAATAGCAGGATAACGTTTTTTTTTCTTTCTTCGATACTGTTCTATAGAATGCTGATGATTTTACTCATATGCATGTCTGCAGATTCTTAGTCATTTGCAATTGATTTAGCTTGCTGAATAAATTCAGGAACGGTTTGTAATTAACGCCCTTTCTGGTTTTCAGCGTGGATTGTGTATAAATGGCTATAATTACTGTTTAGGGTTGTGGTATTCATAAATCGTGTGATGGGTTTTAAGCCAAGTTTTACCTTGTGACGTATTACAAGTAGACTAAAATCCACATTGTCTTCACTGCCAGCATATAGTAATAGCTACAGGATTGGTTTAGACTCTTCTTGTTCACAGGACTGTATAATAAATTAAAGAATGGCGTGTATTTAAATGTTCTCTTTGACTTCCAGTATGAATTGTGGTATTGGCAAATTGAATAATGAACTCGACTCTACCTGTTGAAGAATCCTTCTTACTGCAGCATGAGAATAATTGATGAACAGCTCCATTCTTTTACTTTCGAGCTTGCAGAGTTGTAGGATATTTTGTTGGAGTTGAACAACATTCATAATATTTTTGTAGAGGGTTTGAAGACCTTTGTTTACAGAGTGTATAGGGCTTTGTTAAATAATCTTTTAAACAAGTGATTAAATAGGAAGAAATCATGTTGTTTGACATTGAATGAGTTTGGCGAGGAACCTTAGTTTATAATATTGCTTCTTGAATCAACATCAGCTCCACAGTGTGCATATGCAAACTAGAACCAGTGAATATTTCTCACATAGCCCTAATACTGATTAATGAGTATTGTTTGAATGGCCTTGGCATTTTCCTGTGTGCATTAGTGTGCATAAAATAAAACAGAGTATATTTAAATAACAATAACCAGCCAAGCTTCATTGTAATAGGCTGTGTGTTGACAATTCAAAGTCAAGAGGTCACAGGTTTTACTCCGGCAATAATTCTAGAAGTATTAGTGTGGAGTTAAGCATTAAATCTTGTAGGATCAATAGTGGAGTTTTCAGGTTAATTGATCATAGTTATTCTGAAACTTATTAAACTCTTCCATTTATAGGATAGATTATCATCACTGTAGCTGAGTGTGGACTGTTGGGTGTTTTAAGAGATTGCTGTAGTTCAAGGGTTTGTTTAATTTATCAGTAGGTTGTTCTTTTGAAGCATTGCTGTAGGTGGGATTTCTCTGAAAGATTAGGGTTGTTTTAAAGAATTACTGTAGCCTGTAGATTGTTGTATGCTATGCTAAGTTTGATAGTCAGTAAATTGATTTCCTCTTGTGTCAGAATAGATCCATGAGTCCTTAGTATAGATCATCTAGGATAGAAGTAGTTTCATCCATTTCATTGCTTTGTTTGAAGTAGACTAGCATTTCTATCAGCACGAGCATTAAGACTGCCTTGCCTGCACATATAGTGTAGCAACTCAAAGTTTACGATTTTCCGGTTGATAATTAAATTGAGGTGGATTAAGTAACATTAATCTTAACCAACATTTTGGCGCCGTTTCCGGGGAGTTGCTCCAAGGTAAGCTGGTATTTTGCTCATTTCTATTTTTAGACTGAGAAGTTCAGGTAGATAGGATCTTTTTTACAGTACACAACAAGGTGGAGGGGAAACATTAAGATGCAAAGACGAATTCACTATGGGATTCCCATGGTGTAACAACCTGCCGCATCCACTTTAGTGGGTTGCCCCAAATTCTTGTTGTTTCCTTCTGGTAAGTGTGGTTGTTTTTTTCGCACGTTTGATTTATTTTACTGCAAAAAGTGTGTTTATCTTTCCTGCAAAGAGTATTTATTTTTCGTAGTTTAATTTCATGCAAGTGTGGTTGTCCTTTTTGCAAGTTGGGTGTGTTTAATTTCAGTAATCTAATTTTACAACAGTTTTTAGGTGTGACTAGTTGTTGCAGATTGGAGGAGAAGGGTTGGTAAGGCGAACTTGCGCATTTCATAACAGGTTCCTTCAAACCCAATTGTGGCACAGGTATTTCAATTTATTTTGATTAAAATTCTTGTTATTTTCAGTAATTGTTTTGATGAGACCCAGAGATAGTAGGGGAAGATTCATTAAGGTTCATTCCGATCTTTTTGGAAACAGAACCCCCCCCCTCACTAACCCTAGGGATAGGAACACCATCAACGAAATTGGAAACAATAACACACAAATTTTAGAGGAATTAGGGACCAGCTCAGCAAGAACTGAGAGTGTACTCGGTGAACAGTTACCTTCAGTAGAAACCCCACAGACCCAACAAGCTTCACCTTCAAAGGGAGACTCCAACTTGGTAGACACAGTGAACATAGAAAGAATAAATTCCTTTCTTGGACATACTAGGAATCCAGTGGTATCTCAAGTAGAATCTATCACAGATTTACCTTTCAATCTTCAATCTTGGCCTAGGCCAGACCATTGGGATTTCATTCCATCCCCGAGAAGAGACAGGTTAGGTGTCAACTGGTTTAGAAACCCTCTTGTTATGAGTGATCAGGAAACCAGACACCAGATGGAGGGAGAGGGAGAACATGAGGGACGAACTGAAACCACTTTTGGCTTCCCTATTCTAGATCTTGCTCGAGATGTCAGCATGAAAAATATCCCAGCATCTTCATTACCTACCTTCTATGGGAAGAGTACTGAAGATCCGGATACTTTTCTCTTTGAGTTTGACATCTTGTGCAGGAGTTAGAATTATTTACAGGATGCACAGAAGTTAAAATTATTTCCAGCCACCCTTAAAGATGCTGCACTTAGGTGGTTCATGAGTCTGGGGGAGTCTACCATCCGAACTTGGGAAGAAATGAAGAGTGCTTTCCTCAGAAAATACCGATATTACTGTGGACCTAGAGATTCTCAAAATGACATCTTCAAAATGCAACAGCATGAAGAAGAAAGTCTTGAGGATTTCCTAGAACGTTTCTGCTTTGTATTGCAGAAATCCAAGTATAATACCTTACAAGAGGATGCAGTCAGAACTCTTTTTCTGAAAGGGATTTTGGAGGAATATGTGGAAATCCTCAACCTGATGGCATCAGGTGATGTATCTCACAAATATTTTGAGGAGATCACTGAACTGTGCAGAAAATACTCTAGGAGTAGAGCCAAAGCAGGAAAAGGCACAAGGGAAGCTCCTTCCCGCATTTCTAGGACAGCAGGAACTAGTGGGATTACACGAGTTGAATTGGGGAACCTGTTAGAAAATTTCAAAACTGACATTTTAGGCACCTTAAGCTCCCAATTTGATGCATTGAAAACAAAGAAATGGCAAGAGGAAGAAGACATGGCAGCGTTACACATATTCTGCCCTAAATGCAGAAAGAGGCACCCCTTGAAAGAGTGCCCTCTTAATACCATTGCAGTCTGTGCTCTTTGCTCGGATCCGCACCCTACGGACAATTGCCCTTCTTTACCAGAGTTGCAAGCTTTTTACAAGCTTAATGCTGAACCTACAGATTCATCCTTTGCACCAAAGAGGCCTTGGCAGCCTAGACCCCAAAATATGTACCCAGAACCTGTTTTTCCAAACCCTGCATATTATTATCCTATGCAGCAATCTCAACAGCCATGGAGTCCACAAATGTGGAAAAATTGGCCCTCTTAGCCAACTCAGACTCAACCATGGCAGCAAGGCTGGCGAGGACAGCCATACGGGGGACCTCAAGGACAGCCCTATGGGGGCACACAGCATACAACCCCATTACACACCCCTCCTAGTTACTGTCCAATGCCCCCAAATATGCAGCAGCTATTACCTGGCTTTACACCACCTGCACTTCCTCCCATACCCCCAGTTCCACAACAATATCAAAACCCAAACCCACCTAGACCTACGTTATTGCCAGCTCAGCCTATCCCAAATCCTAATAACATACCTTCCCAGCCTGTACATAATGCTGAAATTCATATGGCCCCAACTTATGTAATCCATTCAGCTCCTTTACAGGAAATTCAATTAAGGTCTGGGAAGACATTAAATAAAACCCCTCCAGCAGTGATTATTCACGAAGAGACTAGAGAAGAAAACCCTGAAAAAGAGATTACAGAGGAAGAAGAAGTGCAGATTGCCTCAGAAAACACTCAAGCACTGGCAACTCATTCCCAATCCTCTGCTCATCCACAGGTGAATAACAACCCTCCTTACCCAGAAAGGTTATTAATTGAGAAGCCTGTGGTTCGTCCACAGTTTGATTGGGAAAATGAGTTAAAGAATGTTTGTATTAATATTCCATTACTTCAGGCTATTAGAGATGTCCCTATCTATTCAAAACTGGTAAGGGAACTATGCTTAAAGAAACCTGGTCGAAAACAGAAAGACCCACCCACAGTACATGTTTTAGGCCAGCTGTCCAACTACATTTCAGATTGTTCCTTACCTCCAAAATTTGCAAATCCTGGGAACCCAGTGGTGACCATTTGCATTAATAAGATTCCAATAGGAAACTCTCTAGTTGACCTGGGGGCTGCCATTAATGTCATGTCTATGACCACCATGCAGAGACTTCAGTTGCACAATCTCCTCAGACCTACTCCTACTATTTTGGAGTTGGCTGATAGGAGCACAGTCAAACCTGTGGGGGCCCTAGATGACATTACTGTCACAGTAGCTTCATGGGAGTATCCAGTGGATTTTCTGGTACTTCAAACTAAACATCCAATGGGGGAACATCCTGTTATATTAGGCAGGCCCTGGTTAGCCATGGCCAATGCCTTTATAGGTTGTAGAGAAGGCATTTTAACTATATCTAATGGCACCTCTCTACAGAATCTCATTATTTATCCCCCAGCACAGCCTGTATCAGAAAACATGCTATGGCTAGAGAGTCCTTACGGGGATGAGGACGTGGAACAACCCTTGCTGTCCATTAGTCAAACTAGGGGGCTGGAAGACCAGACTGAGGATGATATTCTAGAACAATTTGTTTCAGCCACTACTAGTATTGAGTTTCCCTAGTCCTTCTCTGACCTAGACAATGTTTTCACAAAAGCCTTTCAAGAACAGTACTACCCTTCAGCCACCTCATCATCAGTAGTTTTATTTATAGATGAGAAGGTTGGAGCCTCAACTATACCAATAGAGATTAGCCCAAGGAGGTCTTTGTTTATCAATGCAAATCTGTCTCAAGACCAGCAAAATCAGTTAGTTGATTTACTTAAAGCACAGTCTGGGGCATTTGCCTGGATCTATACAGACATGAAAGGCATTCACCCCGACACATGTATTCATCACATCTATAAGCAGGAAAATATCAAACCAGTAAGACAGCCACAAAGAAGAATGAATCCTGCACTTAAAGACATTGTGAAAGATGAATTGCAGAAATTGCTGGATGCAGATTTCATTTATCCCATTTCTGATAGCAAATGGGTATCTCCATTGGTGATTGTTCCGAAGAAGGGAGGTAAGTGGAGAATCTGTGTTGATTTTCGTGAATTAAATAAAGCAACTCTCAGAGATTACTTCCCTCTTCCTTTCATAGATCAAGTTTTAGATACCTTGTCAAGAAAACAATATTTTTCTTTTCTGGATGGATACAGTGGGTATAACCATTTAAGAATAGCCCCAGAAGATCAGGAAAAAACCACTTTCACCTGCCCATGGGGAACTTATGCTTACAAGGTACTACCATTTGGACTGTGTAACGCTCCTGCCACTTTCCAGAGGGCAGTGTTAGGTATTCTGGCTGATTTAGTACATGACTGCGTGGAAATATATATGGATGACTTTATGGTCTATGGTAATGATTTCAAGGAAGCCTTAGACAACCTGGAAAAAGTTTTAATTAGGTGTCAGGAAACAAACCTTGCTTTAAGCCATGAGTCCTTAGGATAGATCATCTAGGATAGAAGTAGTTTCATCCATTTCATTGCTTTGTTTGAAGTAGACTAGCATTTCTGTCAGCACGAGCATTAAGACTGCCTTGCCTGCACATATAGTGTAGCAACTCAAAGTTTACGATTTTCCGGTTGATAATTAAATTGAGGTGAATTAAGTACATTAATTTTAACCAACAAGCCCATTACATCAACACAATTTCAAAATATAGTCCAAAAGGCATCGCGTGCTTAAACATAAAAGGTCAAAACTATGCCATATAGCCCAGAAAAGGTCATAGGTTAATGGCGATTTCTTGAAAGTTGATGCAATCCCATCTATGCCAAACACCTTCTTCAAAGTGTAGACACCTTTTTGAGAGAGAGTCAGCTAGAGAATTCCTTTCTCGGAAGATATGCTGGAAAGAGATATCAACAAATTGGTCCATCGGACTAGTAATTTCCTCATACACCGAGAGTAAATGGATATACTTTGTGCTCCTATGGAAAAACATCCAATCGATAATTAACTTTGAATCCCCAAATACTTGAACTTTTGAAATGCCTCTGGCGTATGCAATAGTAAGCGAGAGCTTAAGTGGCAAGAGTTTAGCCATATTATTAGAACAATGAACCAAGCCAGCTGCAAAAGTGATTCGATGGGAAACATATAAGAATATGGATCCTCTCACTCTGCCTTTTGCAGGATTGAGAAGAGCGGAACCATTAGACTAAATCCAAGGAAAATTGTGATCAATATGTTCTAGTTCAATGCACCTCACCTAATGAGAGGGATGAGATTGATGAAATAGCATGATGATGGTTAGGCCTTTGGAAGCAAAAATAACAGGAGGAATGAGTTTGTCGTAAAAAATGATCAGGTTCCTAGAGATCCAAATAAACCATGTAATGATCACAGGAAGGGATTGATGGCCCTTAGAGATAAGATTGTTCATCTATTGTTCAAAAGAAAAAGTCAAAGATTCACCTTCCTAGAGGAAAGGTGTGTCCTAAACTTGAGATAGGTAATCCCAAATAGATATGTAGTAGTTAAAATCAATGAAAATGTGTTCAATGCTTTCATTAGAAGGCATGCTGAGTGCACATCGCCTAGGTCCAACCCAGATCATCTTCATCATATGGTCCTAGAAAGGGAATCTGTTGGTGAGACCAAGCCAGAAAAACATCTTGCACTTCAAAGGGTAGTTGAGATGTCAAATAATCGAAAACCACCATTGATGGAAAGGAGGATCTTGCTCTTCTCTTAAAGCTATGTAGCCCAAAATTGGCAGGTAAGACCTTTCAGATCCATCCCTGGCCCAAAGTAAAGAATCATAAGTGTCTGTATGCCTGATATGGATTGTTTAAGAGCAGGCATGTAGCTATACCATGCCCATTTGTGATCAACCTTGTTTATACTTAGACTGTCAATGCTAAGCCATTCCTGCGAAAAGATGCTAGAATTCACTAGGTTAGAGATATGGTCTAAATGAACAAAACCCTAGTCATGAAGCTCTTCAACCAACTGATAAGGAAGTATATTTTTCCCGCTGCCTCCAATTTAGGGATCATGACCAATATGAACCTTCTTTCCATTCACAATCTGCCACTCCAACCAGTCTCCAATGAGGTTGAAAGCACAAAGCATGACCCACCAAATAATTGAAATGTTCTTGTAATTCATGTCTCTAGATCTAAACCATTCTTCCACAAAAGGGGATGGATGTATTTATTAACAACAACCGAGGCCCATAACCCATAACCTTTGAACAATCTCCAAACTCATTTAGTAGCCAAAGCTTTTGAAAAACAATGGAGATTCTCAAATCCCCATCCGCCCATGGATTTTTTCGAGCAATGGAAGATCATGGAGTCCAGTGGAAGGTAGATCCATCCATATCATTTTTCTAAATAAATCTACACAATCTGTCTAATTTGATTGAGAATGCCACTAGGAATGAAAGAAAGGGATACCCAATACACAGGTGTCGCTTCAAGGACAATCTTAACCAAAATGAGCCTGCCATCCCTACTAAGCCATAATTTATTGCAGCAGAGATGAATTCTTATTTCTACTTTTTCCAACAACCAGGCCCAATCTCTTTTTAAATAGGAATTTGATTTAAAGACAAAACCAAAATACGACAGACTCTCATCTACGTCAACAACGGGGTAATGTAGTTGAGAGAAAATCCAAACAATATCCTCTTCATTGATGTGAAGAAGAGATAGAAAATTTTTCAATATTGATAACCATATCTATAGCCGCTACAAAAATTTCCAGAATAATTTGAATCAAGAGGATCTCTCTTCTACTTCCATTGGAAAAGACGAGGATGTCATCCATGAAGAAAAGGTAAGTGATATATACATTAGAGTCCATAAGGATTCCTTTGAAAATTCCATTCTATGGCATGATAAATAAGCATGCCCAGACTTTCCACAACAATAAGAAAAAGTAAAGGCGCCAATGGGTAGCCTTGTCTAAAGACACTCCCTGGTCCGAAAAAAGGAGAGGCCGATCCATTAATCAACGCCACAAAATATACAGATCTAACACATGACATAATCCAATTTACATTCTGGAGATGAAACCCATCTTTTAATAAAACAAGCCTAATGATATAGCCAGTTTACAAGGTCGTAAGCCTTGGATAAATCCTCCTTAATGGTAACAGTCGAGAGGTGAGTAAGCTTTACAAAATGAAACACGTCTTGTGTCATATCCACTGCATTGTGAATTTGACTACCAACAAGAAAGGAAAATTGTTCTTGAGAAACTAAATGGGAAAGGATACCTTTAATCTAGATGGTTGTAACCTTGGCAATGTATATATATATTTCTCTAGTCTTTCTGCAATCTCAAATTTTGGAATCAACATGATGAAAGTAGAATTGAAAGCAACAAGGATATTACATGTAGTGTTAGTATAAATGAATATACATTTGTATCTTTTTAATCAACACAACTCGATTTTCTACATAGTCTTGCATTTTCTATTAATTTTATCTTAAAAATAACTTGAGTTCATATGTATTAGATAGAACTAAATATTGTTAACATTAAAGTCACAACTAACCAAATTAACATGTTGTGAAGTGTTAGCACTTTGGTTTTATTTCGCTAAGAGGCGCTCTACAGCCCAGTATGGGGGAGATCTTGTAACGTGATGTAACGTTTGTAACATGTCGACAAAAAATAATAGTGATAATGAATATTATGGGAGATATCTTGTAACGTGATGTAACATTAGTAACATTTGTAACATGTTGGAAAAAAATAATAGTGATAGTGAATATTATGGGAGAGATCTTGTAACGTGATGTAACGTTTGTAACATGTCGACAAAAAATAAATGATAGTGAATATTATGGGAGAGATCTTGTAACATGATGTAACGTTTGTAACGTTTGTAATATTGAAGTAACTAATGTAAAAAGTAGTAAATATTTTGTCGACCTAATAATTTAAGGTCGTAACGTTTCGTTTGAAATACACTTGGAATATTAATACACCAAAACAACAAAAATATTATAGAAAAAAAATAATTATTCTCAAGCAGTTGTTCGAGACGAGGAATTTGATCAAGCAGCTATTCGAGACGAGGATTCTGATCAGGTAATCTATTAGTAGCTCTACATGTTGATGTAATTGTAACTTCAGAATGTATTTACTTGTATTTCTTATCTATTGTAACCTGATGTTTATTCCAGGATGTACTTGTGTCATGTCATGCCCCAATGTTCCTATCGGGAGGATCTATATTGTAAACAAGTCATGTCAAGTCATTGTGGGTAACCCTCCTATTGTCTAAGGGTTAAAGTCCTCGCAGTTCCGTGGCACTAGGGTTATTAGACTCTCCTAGAGAGGTCGGCCCTAGTAGGGTTTTAGTCATATCGGGATTAGTATAAATAGAGAGTTGGACTCTTTATTTAGAGAACATCTCACACACACTCAAGTGTAGCGCATAGTTGAGGAAGGAGAAGACATTGGGGCTAGATAGAAAGAAGGTTACTGCTGTCGGGAGATCACTTACTGTTTTTGGGTTTTACTTTGGTGTTGATTCTATCTCCGAGGAAGTTGAGGGATTTTCTCCATTTATGGTTTCCCCGAGGAAAAACACTGTGTTCATCGTCTCTTGTGTTTGATTTTTGTGCTTGTTGTTCTCTCAGTTAAATATCCTAATGTTATGCTAAGATTAATGTTAAAAAATCTAACATGGTATCATAGCTAACTTGAGAATAAGACACTGTGCGGCTGCAGGAACTAGGGATTCCTACTTTTCGGATCTCTCTCCATAAATTTTCAGCAAAAGAAGGTTGGAATAACTCTCCTCCCTAGGGCGCATCTCTCTGTCGAAGCAGAATCCAAATATGAGGTTTTTCAGTTTTGGACCAGATATTGCTGCCAGAAATTAGGGCTTTTCACAAAAGATGAATTTTTCAGTGAGCCCAGGCCTGGATTGATCTCCTCCCTAAAATCGAAGTTAGGGATAAAATTCAAAGCAATTGGTTGGAGAGAACTCCAGAAAAGCAAAACCCTAATTTACTCCTGAACCAGCTTTGCAGGATTTTCAGCTCCAAATCTAGATCTGACATCTTGACCTGGTAAGATTTAAATCTTTTGTCTTTCCGTTTGAGGTTCTCAGTTAAGATGTCTCATCATACCAATCTTGATGAAAAGATTGAGGGATTTGATAACTTCCGAGCTTGGAAGTATAGGATCTCCTTGGTCCTGGAAGAAAATGAGTTGGACTCCTATATCATTGAGGAGGTTCTAGTTCCAAAGGGAGATGAGGCAAAGTCCTTACATAAGAAGAAGTTGGTTATGGCAAAGAGAATCATTGCTGATTCTATCAAGGATCACCTCATCCCATAGGTGTCCTCTCTCAAGACACCTAAAGCTATGCTTGATGCCCTAACCAAACTATTTGAGGGGAAGAACATCAATCGGAAGATGAATCTAAGGAATCAGTTGAAGAATGTAAATATCCAAAATCCTGAGACCATCCAGTCTTACTTTGCAAGGGTCTCCCAGATCAGAGAATAACTAGAAGCTATAGATGAAGAAGTGGAGAATGTAGAAATTGTGATGACAACACTGAATGGTTTCCCTAGGTCATGGGATTCATTCATCCAAGGAATTTGTGCCATAAAGAAGTTAGTCAACTTCAGCAGACTATGGGAAGAATGCTCTCAAGAAGAATCTCGGATAGCAGCTCGAGAAGAGAAGATGGGAAGTGAAGATCAAGCCCTCACAGTTCACTCCAAGAAAGGAAGAAGAAACCCTCATCACTCCAAAGGTAAGAAATTTTACCATAAAGATAACATTGGAAAGGACCTATCTAGATTGAGATGTTATACATGTGATGAAAGAGGACACTTTGCAAAATACTGTCCTAGAAACAAGATTAACTCTCATAAGAAGAAGGGAAACAAGAGAAGACATCATGCTCATGCTGCAGAGGATGATGAACCTTCCAAGAGGAAAACCAGATATGAAAGTGAAGATTCTTCTAGTAAAGATGAATATGTTTTGATTTCTGCTCTTACGGGAAAAATTACTCATGGAAGCACTGATTGGATTATAAACAGTGGGGCTTCCAAGCATATGGCAGGATTCAAGGAATCCTTTGTGAAACTGTCAGAACATGAATCACCTCACAAGGTGAAGCTAGGAGATGACTACCAGTATCCAATAAAAGGTAGTGGGGAATCCTCCTATAAACTAGACTCTGGAAAGTCTATGACAATGAACGAAGTATTGTTTGTGCCAGGACTCAATAAGAACCTTCTCTCCATATCTGCATTAGATGCAAAAGGAATGAGGGTTGCATTCATAGATGGTCAAGTCATCATGTGGCCAAAAGGAAAGACCATCGATGATGCAGTAGTGATTGGAGAATAAGAAGGAGGTTTGTACAAATTAAAGGGCCATCCAGAACAAGCATTGGTCCATGACATAGTAGAGGCAAATGAACTTTGGCATAGAAGGCTTGCACATGTGTATTCCAGAGCACTGCCTATCCCAAGCAAAGTTGTTGAAGGTCTTCCAAAAATCCAAGCAAAACATGATGGGGTCTGCAAAGGATGTGCGAAAGGAAAGAATACAAAGAAGACATTTCCAAGCAACGAAAGCAAAGCCAAAGGAATCTTGGAAATCATCCACTTCGATGTATGCGGTCCTATGTCATCAATCTCACTAAGCGGGTATGCATATTATGTTTCTTTTATTGATGACTTTTCTAGGAAGACATGGGTTTACTTCATGAAGAACAAAGATGAAGTATTCAGCAAGTTCAAGGAATTCAAATCCTTGATCGAGAATCACACTGAAAAGAAGAGCAATACCTTTCAATCAGACAATGGTGGAGAATTCACTTCAAATGAATTCAAAGAGATATGCAAAGACTTAGGGATTAAGAGGGAGTTGTCCACTCCTTATAATCCACAACAGAACGGGGTTGCAGAAAGGAAGAATATAACTGTCATGGAAGCTGCAAGAGCACTGCTTCATGGTCAAGATCTTCCTATGAATCTCTGGGCGGAAGCCGCCAGAACAACGGTGTATGTAGAAAACTATACTCCACATAGAGTACTCGAGAACAAGAATCGTGAAGAAGTCTTCTCCGACAAGAGACCAGAAGTTAGACATCTCAGAATATTCGGTTGTCCTGTCTATATACACATTCCAAGAGAGAAGAGAACAAAATTAGATCCTTTAGGTAAAAAGGGTATATTTGTGGGATATTCTGAAAACTCGAAGGCTTACAAAATATACTTCCTAGGATTCAAGAAGATTGATATCAGTAGGGATGTGAAATTTGATGAAGACACAACTTACAACAAATCCAGAAAGAAACCTACTGAAGAATCTGAAGAAGCAGAAGCACCCAGGATTCATGACATAACCATGAATGAAGAAGCTCAAGAAGAAGATCGAGAATTTGAAGAACCACAAAGACCTGTAGATCCACCTTAGGAAAAGAATCCTCACAAGAGAAAACCTGCTTGGGTATGAGAAGTTATCCAAGGTGCGGAAAGATATGGGGCTCCAGAAGAGAATCACAGAGAAAGAAAGAGGACCAGATCCTGCTCCGGGTATGTAGCATTACTATGTGATTTCATTGATAAAGAACCCTCGAATTATGAAGAAGCGGCAGAACAAAAAGAATGGAAGGATGCTATGATCAAAGAGTATCAGTCGATCATGAATAATAATGTTTGGGATGTTGTCCCAAGACCAGAAGGGAAGTCAGTTGTAACTTCCAAATGGATCTACAAGAGCAAGCATGCTGCAGATGGTAGTATAGAGAAATATAAGGCAATATTTGTTGCTCGTGGTTTCTCCCAGAAAGAAGGAATAGACTATGAAGAAACCTTTGCACCTTTAGCCAGATACACTTCCATCAGATCGGTACTTGCTCTGGCTGCAGTGATGAAATGGAAGATACACCAAATGGATGTCAAGACTACCTTCTTGAATGGTGTAGTGGAAGAGGAAGTGTACGTGGAGAAACCACTCGGTTTTGAGACACATGACAGAGAGTCTCATGTATGCATATTAAAGAAAGCCCTGTATGGTTTGAAACAGGCACCCAGGACTTGGTACGACAGAATTGATAGCTTTCTATCCAGTTTAGGCTTTACTAAGAGTAAAGCAGATTCCAACCTTTACTACAAGGTTGAAGATGGAAACCAAGTGATGCTCCTACTAGATGTAGATGATCTGTTTGTGATAGGTATGGATGGGTTGATTGTTGATACGAAGAGGAAGGTTGCTGCCAAGTTCGAAATGAAGGACTTGGGTATGATGCATTATTTTCTAGGCATGGAGGTGTGGCAGAATGTAGATGGGATTTCCTCGGGACAAGGGAAATATACAGTAGAGATCCTGAAGAGGTTTGCGATGATGGACTGCAAGGCTATGGCCACACCTATGGCATCAAACCTAAAGCTATTGAGTGATGCTTCATCAGAGACGGTTGATGCTACGATGTATCGTCAGATGATTGGGTCCTTGATGTACCTGACAAACATGAGACCAGATATTTTCTTTGCTGTGAACACCTTGACCCAATTCTTGACAGATTTGAGACATGTTCACTTGATTGCTGCAAAGCATATGCTGAGGTACCTAAGGGGTACAGTTAACTATGGGCTCAAGTATGAGTCAAATCAGAAGATTAACCTGGAGGGTTATGTTGATTCAGATTGGGCAGGCAGTGCCATTGATAGGAAGAGAAATTTAGGGTGTTGCTTTAGTATGGGATCAGGTGTGATCTCTTGGTTTGGTAGGAAGCAATCCTGTGTGGCACTTAGTACAGCTGAAGCAGAGTATGTCGCAATTTGTTTAGCTAGTTGTGAGGCAGTATGGTTGCGAAAGCTACTATCTGATTTATTTGATCTCCAGTTGGATGCTACTTGTATACATTGTGACAACCAGAGTTGCATGAAGTTGTCAGAGAATCCAGTGTTCCATGAAAAGTCGAAGCATATCGAGATCAAGTATCACTATATCAGGGATATGGTGCAGAGGGGAGCACTAAAGCTCCAGTATGTTGCGACAGAGGAACATATAGCTGATGTGTTGATGAATCCATTGGCTAGGGTGAATTTCGAGTACTTCAGGGAGAAGCTTGGTGTTCTCTAGATCGAGGTTTCCTCCAAGGGAAAATGATGAAACCCATAGCCATTCTGACATGGTGAGAGGATTGGTTCCTTCCATGGTTAGATGTAAGGGCTGTGCCATTCTATCATGGTGAGAGGATTGGTTCCTTCCATGACAGATATGAGTGCTGAGCCATTCTGATATGACTGTAAGATTGGTTCCTACATGATTAGATATAAGGGCTATTGCCATTCTTGGAATGGAGCTTCCTGGTGAGGTACTAGGAATACTTGGTCTGGGACTGAGGCCTGCTCTGATATGACTGTGAGATGTGTTCTCACATGATCAGATATGAGTGCATGGCCATTCTGATGTGATAGAGGGATGTGTTCCCACTTGATCAAATGTAAGGGCTGAGCCATTCTGTCATGGCTAAAGGATTAGGGTCCTTCCATGTCAGATGTGAGTGCTGGCCATTCTGACTTGGTGTCAGATATAAGGGCTACTACCATTCTTGGAATGGAGCTACCTGGTGAGGTACCAGGAACCCTTAGTCTAGGACTGAGAGCCATTCTGATGTGACTGAGGGATGTGTTCCCACATGATCAGATGTAAGTGCATAGTCTTTCCACAGATGATAGTAGGTGTGTCCTATCATGCTGGTGGATGTGAGTGCTGGCCTTTCCACAGATGATAGTAGGTGTGTCCTATCATGCTGGTGGATGTTAGTGCCGCGCCTTTTCACAGATGGTAGTAGGTGTGTCCTACCATGCTGGTGATTGTAAGTGCCGTGCCTTTCCACATATGGTAGTAGGTGTGTCCTACCATGCTGGTGGATGTGAGTGATGTTCCCTTCCACAGATAATAGTAGTTGTGTCCTATCATGCTGGTGGTTGTAAGTGATGAGCCTTTTCACAGATGATAGTAGTTGTGTCCTATCATGCTGGTGAATGTGGGTGTTGGGCCTTTCTGATGTGATTGTAGGATTGGTTCCTACATGATCAGATGTGAGTGTCGAGCATGCCTTTCTGACGAGTAGGTCAGATGTAAATGCTGGGCGGGCCATTCTGACTTGGTGTCAGATATAAGTGCTGAAGAAGACCTACATGGAGGCTAGGCCTACAACCAGCATGAAAAAGGGCTGGCTCTGTAGAACTTCCTGTGACGAGAAGAATCGTGAGATAGCACCTGTGATGATCCAGTAATGATGATCCAGCTGCGATGATATAGATCGAGTAATGATCTAGATCCAATGATGATGATCCAGATCGAGTGATGATGATCCATATCGAGTGATGATGATCTAGATCGAGTGATGATCCAGATCCAAAGATAAATATGACTTGAAGACAAAGATGACTTGAAGATACATATGACGAGATGATCCAGAGAAGAATACTAGTGATGAAAATTGTGTCGAGAGAATACCTTCCTAGTTAAGAGGGAGTGTTGATGTAATTGTAACTTCGGAATGTATTTACTTGTATTTCTTATCTATTGTAACCCGATGTTTATTCCAGGATGTACTTGTGTCATGTCATGCCCTGATGTTCCTATCGTGAGGATCTATATTGTAAACAAGTCATGTCAAGTCATTGTGGGTAACCCTCCTATTGTCTAAGGGTTAACGTCCCTGCTGTTCCGGGGCACTAGGGTTATTAGACTCTCCTAGAGAGGTCAGCCCTAGTAGGGTTTTAGTCATGTTGGGATTAGTATAAATAGAGAGCTGGAGTCTCTATTTAGAATACATCTCACACACACTCAAGTGTAGCGCATAGTTGAGGAAGGAGAAGACACTGGGGCTAGATAGGAAGAAGGTTACTGCTGTCAGGAGATCACTTACTGTTTTTGGGTCTTACTTTGGTGCTGATTCTATCTTTGAGGAAGTTGCAGGGTTTTCTACATTTATGGTTTCCCTGAGGAAAAACACTGTGTTCATTGTCTCTTGTGTTTGATTGTTGTGCTTGTTGTTCTCTTAGTTAAAGATCCTAATGTTATGCTAAGCTTAATGTTAAAAAATATAACACTACAGACCTCCTCAGATGCAAATCTAAGTCCCCCTCCCCTCCTTCGCAGCTCCAACTCTAGCTCCACTCACAACTCTCCTCCCAGTGCACCGCATGCTCCTCCCACTATGCATCCTTCTTCCTCCTCCCACGCTGCACCCCTCATCCTCCTCCCATGCCGCACCCCTCATCCTCCTCCCATGCCGCACCCCTATCCCACCACGTCCTCCCCCCTGCACAACCACCTACACCTCCCCTCCTCCTCTCCTACTCCCCTCCTCTTCGCACTGTCCTTCCACTGTGCGTCCTCCCACTGCGCATCCTCCCTTCCTCCTCCCATCGTCCTCCCCTCCTCCACCGCGTCCTCCTCCCCTCCACCATCCTCCCTGAGTCCCCTTCTCCTCCCACGCCGGACCCCTCCTCCACCACGTCCTCCTCCCCTGCTGCCGCCGCCTGCACCCTGCAAATGCAAAATTCAATGTTAAAATGTAATATTACCTTTTAAAATTTAATATTATATTTTAATATTACCTTCAATTTTAAAATTTAAAATATTAAAATTCAATGTTAATATTTAAAAAATTAATATTACATTTAAATATTACATTTTAAATTTAATTTAATATTTAGATTAATTTTAATATTATATTAAATTTAATATAAATATTAAATTTAGGTATGTCATAGGTATATATAAAAAATATTTGCCATGCATAATAGGAACTACCTATGGTATAGTGGTAAGGGTGTTGGGATAATGGGTGTGAGGTCCAAGGTTCAATCCTCCTAGATCACCTTTTTGTCTTGAAAATATATAGAATTTAGTAATTTAGAATTTCATGTAAAGTGAGTTATATACTTGCATTGTTTTCAATGTATGTTTTTTTTTATTGCGTTTTTTTCAGTATAGTTGTTATTCTAGCGATGCATTGCTTTTAGTTTATATTTCCTAGATGCATAAATGTCAGCATATATGTTAATGTTCGACATTTTTATATAGTGTCTAAACTAGAAATGGAAGATGTGCATGTGGAAGATGCTATGAGAGAAACAGGCGAAGGAAGCAAATGTTATGAAATGACAGCAAAACAATGAGAAGAACGAAGAAAACAAAACGCAGATCGACGAAAAGAATTTCAGAAAAGGCAGTTGGATGAAAAGACAATAGAAGATCACGAAGAACGAATAAAACAAATCCAGATCGACAAAAGGAATATCGTAAAAGAAAGTTAGAGGAATTGACATTAGAACAACAAGAAGAATCATGATTGATAAAGAGCATGTCGAGAGAGACAGATGAAGCAATCGAAAGAGCAAAGAAATAATCAAAATGCACAAAATGATCAAATGACAGCAGAAGAACAACAAATAAATCAACATGTACGGAATGATGAGAGGACATGCGAAATGACAGCAGCAAAAGAAGAAGAACAAAAAAAACAACACGCAACTTAACAAAAAGAATCTTGAAAAAGAAAGTTAGACGAATTGACAACATAAGAACGAGAAGAACAAAGAAAATGGAACAATGATTGACAACGAGTGTATCGAGAGAGACAGATGAAGCAATTAGAAGAGTAAAGAAATAATCGAAATGTGCGAAATGACAAAATTACAGCAGAAGTGACAGCAACAGAACAACAAATAAATCAAAATGTGCGGAATGACGAGAGGACAAGATAAATGTCAGCAGCAAAAGAAGAAGAACGAAAAAACAACACACAGCTCGACAAAAAGAATCTCTAAAAAGAAAGTTAGACGAATTGACAACACAAGAATGAGAAGAACTAAGAAAATGAAACGCTGATCGACAAAGAGCGTATCGAGAGAGAAATTTGAAACGATTGGATGAAAAAAGAAATCGATTTGCAGAACAACAAATAAATCAAAATGTAGAATGACAAAGACAACATTCAACCAGTATACTAGTAAAACTAATTGTGACAGATGCTCAAGTGGTTCCAAATACTAATATGGTACCACATAAGGAGATTGAAATTGACAATAATATATTGGTACCATCTGAAGAAATGTATACTAGACATCGCAAATTTCGTGAACGAATTGATCAATTTGCAGAAGTGCAAATGTGTCATGTCTACCAAGAGTCATATGTTGGAGTACACATATGTAATACAAGTACAGGTCCAATGTGCTTGCGATTTTTGAGAGAGGGATCTAATCACAGATTCTCAGCTGTGAACCACATGGATCTAGGATTTCAACCGCATGTCCTTCAAGATCTCACACAAGTTGAAGAGATGTTGATAGCATGTGCAAGTCCAATTTTGCAGGTGATGCATTCAATTGGTGGACAATACAAATATCGGGGACACATCATTAGTTTTCTGCAAGAGATTAAAGGTGTTGTTAAGACATTGCCATGACATATTAACAGCTTGGACTTAATGGTCATTGTGCGAAAAAAAGGACGACAAGGATCCAGTTATGATTTCACTGTTAGAAAACAAAAAGTTATGGATGCATTATTATATAAGATTCAAAATGATCCATATTATCGAGATGTTCGAGTTGATTATGACGCAGTAGAAGAGTTACCTGAAAATGCAACAGATATCTCACATATGCTTAATTCTGTTACACTTCTTGATATTGATGACGAAACCAAATTTGCAATGTTTGAAGGGATACTAGGAGTTGATGACATGTTAGATGGTTTACAAACAACTTCTTTTGCATCAAGGCTTCCAAGTGCACCACGAGAGATAGAAATTATTAGAGCATGGGAAAATAATCCTAATCTAGATGAAAATAACTCAAGAGCAGGTGGAAGATCAATTATATTGGTCGATGATTTGGGACAATTGCCGCCTATCATGGATAAGCCTGTATATGCATAAGAAGGTATTGCAAAAGAATTGTGGAACACATTCACAACAGTTGTGACCCTCGATACTGTGTTTCGACAAAATGGACAAAGCAATGAACAAATATCTTTTCGTAATTTGTTAATGAATATTAGAGATGCAATTTCAACAATAGAGGATTGGAAATTACTGATGACTCGTACAAATACTTTCGTACATGCAACAATGAAAAATTTCTTCGATAAGGCGATACATTTGTTTGCGACAAACAATGATGTAAACTGTCATAACAAGCATTTATTAAGAAGCCTAAACTGTCCCATTGCGATTAGTATTGCTACATCTGTAAGAAGAAACTATTATATGGAAGGATATGAAGAAGAGTTGGAACTTGAATTACTTATAGCCATAGGAGCAAGGGTAATGCTCACATCAAACCTCTGGACTAATGTAGGACTTGTTAATGGTGTTCTTGTAGTTATACAACAAATTGTATATAACCTAGGAAGTTCGCCTCCAGAACCACCCACCTATGTTTTAATTAAATTTGATAATTATGTGGGGGTATCATGGGATGAATCATTTCCTCAAGTTGTTCCTATTACATCTATTGAAAGAGGTAATAAAAAACAACTTCCATTGAAACTCGATTGGGGTTTAACAATCCATAAGTCACAAGGATTGACATTGGAGAGAGCTACTATTAATATTGGAAAGCAAGAGAGGCAGGGTATGACATTTAGAGCAATATCTTGAGTTAAAGATTTGGCAGGTCTATGATTTCATCCTCCATTCTCATATGATCAATATGAGAAGATGTCAAAACTACGAGGAGTGAAGATAAGAAAAGATGAAGAAAATAGATTGAGAATGATCACGATGTGAACCATATTCTCATTTATTTAATCCTTACCAAATTATTGTCTTCATTTTCCATTTTAACAATTTACTCAATCCTTAATACTTATTACGTATATTATGATAATCCTCATAATTCTATCTATGTTTTCAAGTTAACCTGTTCCTTACAATGTTGATCAAACTCTAGTTTTGTGTCACTGCCCATGACTGGAACCATCCTATATCCAAATCCTAGGCTTTATCAAGTGCCGAGAGGGATCAAATCTCCCGAGGTGCAAACCTCTTCTTAGGTATTGCACTCAAGGAGCTTTTCGAGGAGAGGTTTTCACCTTGGGAGATTTGATCCCTGTTGGCGCTTGATAGAGCCTAGGATTTGGATCTAGGCTGGTTCATTAGAGGATTAACACACGATCTATGAAAATATTGGAATTAGTGTAATGTGCTTCAATAATTAATGAAATGTGCTTTAATAATGTTTTTTACATGAACTTGAATCTTGAAGTTTTTAAGCTATATTAATACTGATTTTATTAAGTTGAGTGTGTTGAGTAAAGTATGTGTTGGGTCGGTTATCATTTCCTTGAAAACCAAGATTTCTTAAAGTGTGGCACCTCAAAAGTCAATGCAAAATATGTTTTGCTGCTTTAACCTCTAGTTTTTCAAGTTTCCCTTAGAACATTGATGACATAGTTCACACATTTTTTTCTCATGTGTCATGTCGCTCCACACATTGGATATATATCAATTGTCCAAAAACCATAAGGAAACATTTATCAATTGCATTAACAACTCTACAACTTCAAGTGGTAATATCAAAAGGTAAGCTAAGGTAATCTCAAAAAAGGAAACGAGAGAATAGTTGAAGGATTTAGGTGATGTTAACAATGATCTGATGGAATGGGCATGGGAAGAGGAAATGGTCACCTTCACCTTCCCTCTTTTGGGGATGTTAAAAACGATTTGTTAGAGTGGAAGGGAATAGGCAATGGTTTCATTCACTTGCCCTGTTTTGGGGATGTTCCTCTAAGACTGCATAGTAGTAGATATCTCTATTGATGTTTATAGATTGAATTCAATGAATTAATTGGTGATGGAAGAAAGTTTTAGATTAAAGGATTTAGAGAAAGGATGAACATAGTGCAAAAGCAAGTGAGAGAGTAGTTATAGAAAGGAGAGAGGATGGTGATTTTTTTTTCTTTCCATTCCATATATATGTGTGATCTCTAAAATGGAAACCTAAATTCCGGACATGCAACAAAATTGTCTTTGTTTGGTGGGTAAAAGGAGCATCTTATTTTGTAAGGGTGGGCCCAACCAATGAGTTAAATATAAACTAAAAGTGAATTATAGTTGACGTGGATCCATGATCCATCACCTTCAATGATAATAACCAAAAGAAAGAAAAATTGTGTCCATCTCCAATGGGCTCATAATAAGGGGTTACCATTTTAGAATTGGTTGGATTTGAAATGAGTTGAAATTACAAAATTTGTTGTTTAAATTGAGATGATTCTAAAATCTCATTATATTCCAAAATTACCATTTTAGAAACTTAAAATTATAAACTTTAACTACATTAATTTTTAGTATAGACTCTTCTAATGAAAATCCCTATTCATCGCCCCTTATCCCATGCGTAACGAATGAAGAGAAGTTCAAGTAGCATTTTTTTTCCAGCATGTGAGTATTGTAGTGTACTGCATCTTGAACCAGATTGTGTTTAAGCAATAGACTATGCTATACAAGTTGAGGTGTGTAGTGTTGGATCTAAATAACTTTAGATTTAATTGTGTATACCCCAGGCTATAACGAATTAAATGCTAATGATTAGTGATTATCATATCGAGTAGGTTGATTGATAATATGAATTTAAATTTTTAGTTTTGTAAAGTATTATATTGATCCAGCACATGGGATGGGCGTTAATTGTATTTAGTGTATACATGTGTGTGTTGGGGGGGGGGGTGGTGATCTATAACTACCAGAATGGGAGGGAACCTTAGCCAATGAATGGGACCAATGGAATACATAATGCATACATATGGAGATGTTATCCATCCCATTCATCTTAAGCTAGAGTGTTTGGAGCACACACAACAATATAATATTCAACAATAGTATGGCACCCCTAACAACAACATTCTATAGATTCAAGTATGCTCTTGGAAATATTCTAAAATTGAAGAAAAAGACCCAACAAAAACATGAACCCTCCGATCTTTGATTGTTCAACCACCCATGTCTTATGTGATGGAGCCTCACAAGGAAATCTTGACCGAAGTGGTGTTGGTGGGATACATATGTTTAAGGATTAGAAAATCACATTCCAGAGAGGAGTTGGGAACAACACAAATAATTATGTTGTGTTTCTAAGCATTGAGACAACAATACTTATAACATTGGAGGGTAAATATAAAAGTCTACACATCCTATCAAACTCAAAACTAGCCATTGATTGGATTAGTAAAACAATAAACTATAAAAATTGCAAACTAGGGCACTTAATCATAAGGATCGAACAACACACCCCCCGCTTCATCAAATGTATGTTTCAACACACCCATCAAGAATACAACATAGTGGTAGATTCCTTCGCAAAATAGGCCTACACACTCTAGGAAGGGCACGTTATACTACATACAGACCATAATGGCAAATCCTCTACTAGGGAGATCCACTACATGTAAAGATCAAACTTCTCTTAGAAAATATGATGATGGACAACCGATCTTGAAAGGCCATGTTTGTATAGTTTATGTAGGGTGAGTTTTCTCCCCAATACTATCAGTTGAAACTACTCCCAATGTTATAAGCAAGAGATATGTAGAAGGCCATAGGCCGCATTTTTTATACTTGTAAATTTTAGGTATATAAGTTTGGTGAGAACTCACTCCCCATTTGTTTTTGAAACTCTCTGTAAGGGTTGATAAAATACCCTGAGATGAAATTAATAGTTGGAGCAATGCTCAATAACAGTTGTAACGTTCACAAAGTTTTGAATAAAGTTATTGGCTTTTTTTTCTTGAAAAAATGTGTGTGTGTGGTGAGCCTACATTATAGATTTTTATGTCAATTAATTTTTTCAGCTTACATGCATTTAAATACCATGTGGGATCTAAAGAAAGTATCTTGGTGCAATAAAAATGGAGAAGTGAAAAACTAAATGTGAACTTTCTTGAACATGATTTAGTCTATAGGTTGTATGTCTTAGTTTGCATTGAACAAATTCAAAGAATCAACTAATTTGGATGATAAGAATAAGCTTTCTATCCAAACCAATTTTGAGAGTGGGTAGTGTATAGTAGCACCATTGAATTTCCATGTAATTATATTCTTTGATCTTGGCCAATAGAGTAAGCTAATGTTTTAGCAAAAATGTCTTTTTTTTGTCACAAATATGATAATATTTTGGTGCAAATTTTAGGCATGATCAAAATTCCACAATGATCCAAGTTGTGTGCATGGTGAGACAATGCTCCTAAGGATTTTTCACAATTTTAATTGATCTAGATTCTTAGGAATTCTATCAAAGTTTTAGATCGATGAGAACTTTGACTTCCTATAATACTAGATTTTGACAAACAAAGGGAACTTTGGTATAATATTATATGGTAGAAGGGATCTAAAATGAACAAACATATTTAAAACAACTCTTTTTTTCTAATTTAAAATTAATATATATAATTATTACCTCAATGTTTTATTCCAACCAAATTGAGCTTTGGAAGGTTTTCCCAGCTTTCTTTGGAGGCGTTTTCCAACTTTGTTTATAGCTTCACTTCACTTCCTTTGTTTTTGTTACTCCTACAAGGAAGTTAGTTTCCAATTCACAAACAAATATACTTTTGAGGGGGAGAAGCAACATGCTTGGCACACACTATCTATGTTAGAATCTCTATGAGGAATAAAATCTCTTGTTATGTTTAGATTGTTGAACTTATTTGTGGCCCTTCTTGTCTTCGAAAGGTTGATCATATTTATGACCCAAGTCCTCAAAAGGTGGAGTACAAATACAAGCATATGAGGATGGAGGGGTGGTTAGTGTTTATGTAGATTATTGTTAAGTACTCAACTTCTAGGTGTGCCATCGATGACAAGAATCACATAGTTGTTTCTCAAGATGAGATACTTCCTATGTTGAAGTTGGTAAAACGTGCCTTAGATGGCTTATGCTTTCTCTTTGATCATTATCCAAGACTACGTCAACATCCTAGGAAATGGTAGTAGTGTACCAGTCAAAGGCATGTAAGTATGGAATAATTGTGATTGGATTGAAGTGTGATCATTCTTGGCATGGGTTGATAAGGCACCTAATGGGTCAACCCACTAAAGGATTCAGTAATTCTCTACCAAGTTTTTATTTTTTCTTCACATTGTTTTTTTGCTTGTGGAACTTTGTGGAACCTTAATTACATTTATGCTTGGTGTGTAGGTGAGATGTGATAGTGAGTGTGGTGTCTAGAGCTCTCTAGGGTGTCATAGTCGTGTCTATGGGTGTTTTTTGTAAATTTGGATCAATTGTGGGAACTTGGGGATTAAACATGCTATTCTCCTAGGACTTAGAGCTTTGAGGTTGAGAGATACTAGCATTGGTCATTATTTTCTAGATCTCTATTCTATTATATTATACCTTGAAAGTTTTCATGGATTTCTTGGCTACAGAATGGTTTATCTTATTTGTTCCACACTACTTTATACAGCTCTGTATCAGTTAGCATGGGATGAAAAGTATGAAGCATTGATGAATAGTTGAGTGTAACCAAGTATAAGTACATGGAGGTTTAATGTAAACACAAACTTTTGGAAGGAGAAATAGTGTAAAGACAATTGTATATGTTATTAAATAGGTGTGAGTTGTTGATGTGGAGTTAACCAATGGAATTGTAATGACTTTCCCAACTTTGATCTTTCACACAGTGAGATTTTATCAACTCAAAACTTGAAGTAATGAACCAAAACTTGTAGATAGAATGAGGAATAATTGGTTAGAGATAATCAGTAAAATTTTGTCTTTGAGCATCCAATAGATATCTATATACGTAACAACTTTGTCTTCTTAACTTGATTAGAGCGTTGACCAGTGTGTCGAAGTTCATGAGTGACAAATCTATTGAATAAGTCAACATCATGATAAGAAAATACTTTTGCCAAACTGATGTAGAACTTAGTGTTAACATTAATTTTGTAAGCTAGTTGCAATGTGATGGGCATTAGAGCCATAAAATTGTTTTGCAATGCCATAGAAGTCTTGAATCTAGTTTTGTATAAATCAACATACATTTTTAGTTAATATTTTAACCAATGTGGGGTGGATAATGATTTCCATCTTAGCCACCCAAGCTACTCCTATTTGATAGAGATAAATAAATATTTTTAACATTGAAGTCACAACTAGCCCATTTAGCACATGGTGTAGAGTTAGCACTTAGGTGTTATATGCTAGAAGATTAACACACACATTGCAATATTAATGGACATCTTAAAAAAGCGTGGTATGCTTCAATAGTGTTTCTTACATTCCCACGAGTTTTGAAATCCTTATGCAATATCAACATTGATTTTATTTAGACAAATGTATCAATCAAAGTGCATAGTATATTAATTTTTTTAAATAATACATATCCTATCGTTTCAGATTTGAACCATAAAGCTCCTTAAAAAAATACATATTCTTAACCAAAATTTTTTATTTCCTCAAAAACCAAAAATTCTTAAATTCTCATTATGTAACCCTTAACCTCCAATACAAATTATACATGTGCTTGACCTTATAATTATGCAAGTTTGCTTTCTAAATTTTTTATTTCCTTGAAAACCAAAAATTCTTAAATTCTCATTATGTAACCCCTAAACCTCCAATACAAATTATACATGTGCTTGACCTTATAATTATGCAAGTTTGCTTTCTAACAATAATCTCATACAAGATTTCCTCATATGTAACATATTCCCAATAGTCCATAACTATAAATTGCTAAAATAATGTTAATGATGAAACCATAATTCTACAAATTCAAGCGGTGATTCCGAAAAGGGTAAGGCTCATATGTAACATTCCCAATAGTCCATAACCATAAATGAAATAATAATGTTAATGATGGAACCATAATTCTACAGCTTCAAGCGGTGATTCCGAGAAGGGTAAGGGTCAATGATCAATTAAATCCATGATTAGGGGACTCATGCTAAAGAGGAGATCAACGTGTTGTTTGGTGGGGAATTGTAGCATTTGATTATTTATTTTCACAGAAGCATTTGATTGTCCAAGGCCCAAGGTAAGTGAATTGAATAATAATAACATTATAGTGCAAGTGGAAGATAGTTGGCATGGTATGCACCAGACCCATCACCTTCCATGATGACAACATGTCATCAACCATAACAAAAACAAACAAAGATGATATGAAAAAGGAAACAAAGATTTCCAACAATGGCAGGTTGCATTGATTTCCATCTCGTGATGTAGGAGGAAAATGCCTCTCTTTTGTTTGGAATTTTGCAAAAATGTTAGCCATAAATATAGTTTCAGTACAATCTAAATTTTGTGTGAAATAATGTTATTAATTTTCTTTTGTTAAAATTCAAAATATATTGTTTAGTTTAATTTTTTTTGAAGAGGAGTTTGCTATATTAATGTTACTAAAAAAATAGTTAAAATTCTAAATAGATACACAAATTTATAATTTTCTATAATTAAATGAATGATTCTGAAGAGGGTTTGCTACATAGATACAAGGTGATAGATACCACCTTTGGTTAGTCAAAATGATTAATTTTTTACTTTAAGAAAATGAAAAAAACTTCTTTTTTATTTTGTTTGGTATTGAGATTAGCCACACTAGAGTTTGATGTTTGATTTATTGTCGTTGCATTGTAGTTTTGGTTAAAGGCATTGGAGAAATATTGTATACATTTTGATAGTTTATTAGTGATGTAAGTATCTAGACTCTTTTCAAACTCTATGAGTTTATGGCGATGATCAATTTTTATACATAAAATGTAAACAAAACTACGAAATAATCTTTATGAATACTTTATGCTTTTGATAATACACATGAGATGTAAAATAAAATTATTACATAATCATTTTAAGAATATGTTGAGTGTTAACCTTCAATTAAATTGGTAAAGGTTATTATTATAAATTCCATGTTCGTGATGATAGTATATCGTCACCACTTTTTGAGGTAAAAGATGTTAATTGCATAATCATTCTAAATGCATAGTGAATGGTGAGCTCATTTTGTTGCAATGCATTCGTTATGTTTATATTTATTATGCAAATAGTTGATTGAGTGATAATGAAGAAAATTTCAATACTTTTGAAGTTAAGTGATTGCATTAAGGTGTTATAGATGCATCACATCTATAACACATGCTATATTTTTTTTTCACATATATATAATGTAGATTTTGAATTAAAATTAAAAAAATATCTATTCAATTATACAAACATAAATACAATCACTTTTAATTGGGTCTAACCTAAATGGTTGTGAGATGGTGTTATCCTCCCCATCCAGGTTTTATTCTGTTTTTTACTTGGCCTCGTGTCTTGAATAATCTAGAGTTCACAATAGGTACCATCGCCGAAATGAGGGGAAGTGGCAAGGAGGTTTTCTTCGGGATTTTCTTGTAAAGTTACAATTACGAAATAAATCCATATAAAATTTTACAGCCCAATGAATTTGAACATAGAGCAAGAAATAATTAGTTGTATCTACACCCATATGTCCTATAAAATATTTAGGGGCATCTATAACCATGTTAATTCTA
Organism: Pseudotsuga menziesii; assembly: GCA_001517045.1. Taxonomy (NCBI): domain Eukaryota; kingdom Viridiplantae; phylum Streptophyta; class Pinopsida; order Pinales; family Pinaceae; genus Pseudotsuga; species Pseudotsuga menziesii. The sequence goes on from LPNX011211761.1 coordinate 263,710, forward strand.
AAGAAAAAGTGACCTTAGTAAAAATTTAAAAACTCAAAAATTAAAAAAATGTCAAGATCACTATAATAAAGTAAACCAACATAGCTCCATCTTAACTCTAGATATATTAAATGTTAAGACAAATCAATTACCTTGAGGTGCAAACTTTTTTGGAGTACATAATTTTAGGGAAAGGTTTGCACCTCAATGGATTTGATCAATTTTTGGCACTTAGTAGATCCAGTGTTAAGATGGACTAATGATAGTGGTATAAATTTCTTGAAAGTGGAACCTTCTTTTTAAGGGGGTAAATTCTCATTGCCAGGCCTACCTAGTTTGAAAATAATCCCATGGGAAAGTAATATCCAACTATTGTTTGTTGATTCAAAATAAAGTAAACCTCATGAGCAAGTAATATTAAGTTATTATTCATTGATGCAAAATAGAGAACTAAATAAAGTGAAAAATGAAATCCTCTATTAATGGCTCACCTACATTATCAATTTTATGGGTTGAAGAAATACATATTGCTTTTAATAATATGATTAATTCTATCAGATGAAGTTGATTCCTATCATTATGGTGTTTGTTTTTGCTTCAAAAGACATACAAATGAATCGCTTCCATATCCACCAAATGTTCCTGCGAAACTGATCATCCACCATGCAAATTTATTACATTCAATTGATAAATGTGTGTGTGCTTGTGTGTGTGTGTGTGCGTGTTAAGCCCTAAATGTTGGGCACATCCCCTGCTATGGTGTGGCACATTATATTAGTCTTGATGTCGAATTTGGTCTATTAGTGGTAATTGTCATTAGTATTATTATATTCGTTGTCTCGGCTTGGGCCCATTATTTATATTGATGCCTAAATAAAAGGAACAATAACAATAATGCAACCTCACAAAAGTCACCACTCAAAAAGGCAGAGGTGACAGGGTTCAAATCCCATCCTTAAGAGGTCGTGTAAGCGCAAAATCAGGGCTACAACGTGCATGGCATACCAATAACCCCAAAGGAAGCACAACGGTCGGTATTTCTATACGCCACACCGAAAAAGAAATCAATCAAAGCACTGAATACCAGCCAATAAACCAGGTAAGGAGCCACCAAAAGACAAAGTAAGACCAGCTACAAACAAGCTTGGCAAAAACCCTAATCTCCAAAATCAATCCTCGTTCCACTCCGCTAGCACTCAGGGGAAGTGGGAATTTGTAACCACCATGCCATATATATATATTTTCTAAGTATTGATCAACGTGTTTCCGAATTCATGTGTGAAAAATTGATTAAATGATTTTCAACCACAGTGGTATCTTGAGAGTTATAAGTTAGTTGTTTGCGTATGTCATTAAAGCCATCCAATAGTTCTTTGAAATGAGGAAGGTCTATTTTATTATAAATTACTTTATTATAATTTAATATACATTATTTTTTATGAAAGAAAAAACATAATATTATAATAAACTTTATTGGTAGAGATATATGATTTTTTTTTTCATCAAGTGAAAAGATTAAATATATATATATATATATACATTTTTATATGGAAGCATAGGATTAAACCATGACACTATTCCAGCCCATTACATCAACACAATTTCAAAATATAGTCCAAAAGGCACCGTATGCTTAAACATAAAAGGTCAAAACTATGCCATATAACCCGAAAAAGGTCATAGGTTAATGGCAATTTCTTGACAGTTGATGCAATCCCATCTATGCCAAACACCTTCTTCAAAGAGTAGACCCCTTTTTGAGAGAGAGTCAGCTAGAGAATTCCTTTCTCGGAAGATATGCTGGAAAGAGATATCAACAAATTGGTCCATCGGACTAGTAATTTCCTCATACACCAAGAGTAAAAGGATATACTTTGTCCTCCTACGGAAGAACATCCAATCGATAATCAACTTTGAATCCCCAAATACTTGAACTTGTGAAATGCCTCTGGCATATGCAATAGTAAGCGAGAGCTTATGTGCCAAGAGTTTAGCCATATTATTAGAACAATGACCCAAGCCAGCTGCAAAATTGATTCGATGGGAAACATATAAGAAGATGGATCCTCTCGCTCTTCCTTTTGCAGGATTGAGAAAAGCGGCACCATCAGACTAAATCCAAGGAAAATTGTGATCAATATGTTCTAGTTCAATGCACCTCACCTAATGAGAGGGATGAGATTGATGAAATAACATGATGATGGTTAGGCCTTTGGAAGCAAAAATAACAGGAGGAATGAGTTTGTCGTAAAAAATGATTAGGTTCCTAGAGATCCAAATAAACCATGTAATGATCACAGGAAGGGATTGATGAGCCTTAGAGATAAGATTGTTCATCTATTGTCCGAAAGAAAAAGTCAAAGATTCACCTTCCTCGAGGAAAGGTGTGTCCTAAACCTGAGATAGGTAATCCCAAATAGATATGCAGTAGTTAAAATGAATGAAAATGTGTTCAATGCTTTCATTAGAAGGCATGCTGAGTGTACATCGCCTAGGTCCAACCCAGATCATCTTCATCATATGGTCCTAGAAAGGGAATCCGTTGGTGAGACCAAGCCAGAAAAATATCTTGCACTTCAAAGGATAGTTGAGATGTCAAATAATCGAAAACCACCATTGATGGAGAGGAGGATCTTGCTCTTCTCTTAAAGCTATGTAGCCCAAACTTCGCAGGTAAGACCTTTTAGATCCATCCCTGGCCCAAAGTAAAGAATCATCAGTGTCTGTATGCCTGATATGGATTGTTTAAGAGCAGGAATGTAGCTAGACCATGCCCATTTGCAATCAACCTTGTTTATACTCAGACTGTCAGCGCTAAGCCATTCCTGCGAAAATATGCTAGAATTCACTGGGTTAGAGATATGGTCTAAATGAACAAAACCCCAGTCATGAAGCTCTTCAACCAACTGATAAGGAAGTATATTTTCCCTGCCGCCTCCAATTTAGGGATCCTGACCAATACGAACCTTCTTTCCATTCACAATCTGCCACTCCAACCAATCTCCAATGAGGTTGAAAGCACAAAGCATGACCCGCCAAATAATTGAAATGTTCTTGTAATTCGTGTCTTTAGATCTAAACCATTCTTCCACCAAAAGAGGATGGATGTATTTATTAACAACAACCGAGGCCCATAACCCATCACCTTTGAACAATCTCCAAACTCATTTAGTAGCCAAAGCTTTTGAAAAACAATGGATATTCTCAAATCCCCATCCGCCCATGGATTTTTCCAAGCAATGGAAGACCATGGAGTCCAGTGGAAGGTAAATCCATCCATATCATTTTTCCAAATAAATATACACAATCTGTCTAATTTGATTGAGAATGCCACTAGGAATGAAAGAAAGGGATACCCAATACACAGGTGTCACTTCAAGGACAATCTTAACCAAAATGAGCCCGCCACCCCTACTAAGCCATAATTTATTGCAGTAGAGATGAATTCTTATTTCTACTTTTTCCAACAACCAGGACCAATCTCTTTTTAAATAGGAATTTGATTTAAAGACAAAACCAAAATACGACAGACTCTCATCTACGTCGACAACGGGGTAATGTAGTTGAGAGAAAATCCAAACAATCTCCTCTTCATTGATGTTAAGAAGAGAAATAGAAATTTTTTCAATATTAATAACCATATCTATAGCCGCTACAAAAATGTCCAGAATACTTTGAATCAAGAGGATCTCTCTTCTACTTCCATTGGAAAAGATGAGGATGTCATCCATGAAGAAAAGGTAAGTGATATATACATTATAGTCCATAAGGATTCCTTTGAAAATGCCATTCTATGGCATGATAAATAAGCATGCCCAGACCTTCCACAACAATAAGAAAAAGTAAAGGCGCCAATGGGTAGCCTTGTCTAAAGACACTCCCTGGTCCGAAAAAAGGAGAGGTCAATCCATTAATCAACACCACAAAATATACAGATCTAACACATGACATAATCCAATTTACAATCTAGAGATGAAACCCATCTTGTAATAAAACAAGCCTAATGATATAGCCAGTTTACAAGGTCGTAAGCCTTGGATAGATCCTCCTTAATGGTAACAGTCAAGAGGTGAGTAAGCTTTACAAAATGAAACACGTCTTGTGCCATATCCACTGCATCGTCTTTAATGGTAACAGTCAAGAGGTGAGTAAGCTTTACAAAATGAAACACGTCTTGTGCCATATCCACTGCATCGTGAATATGACTACCAACAAGAAAGGAAAATTGTTCTTGAGAAACTAAATCGGAAAGGATACCTTTAATCTAGATGGTTGTAACCTTGGCAATATATATATATATATATTTCTCTAGTCTTTCTGCAATCTTAAATTTTGGGATCAACATGATGAAAGTAGAATTGAAAGCAACAAGGATATTACATGTAGTGTTAGTATAAATGAATATACATTTGTATATTTTTAATCAACACAACTCGATTTTCTACATAGTCTTGCATTTTCTATTAATTTTATCTTAAAAATAACTTGAGTTCATATGTATTAGATAGAACTAAATATTGTTAACATTAAAGTCGCAACTAACCAAATTAACATGTTGTGAAGTGTTAGCACTTTGGTTTTATTGCGCCAAGAGGCACTCTACAGCCCAGTATGGGGGAGATCTTGTAACGTGATGTAACGTTTGTAACATGTCGGCAAAAAATAATAGTGATAATGAATATTATGGGAGATATCTTGTAACGTGATGTAACATTAGTAACATGTTGACAAAAAATAATAGTGATAGTGAATATTATGGGAGAGATCTTGTAATGTGATGTAACGTTTGTAACATGTCGGCAAAAAATAATCATGATAGTGAATATTATGGGAGAGATCTTGTAACGTGATGTAATGTTTGTAACGTTTGTAATATTGAAGTAACTAATGTAAAAAGTAGTAAATATTTTGTCGGCCTACTAATGTAAGGTCGTAACATTTCGTTTGAAATACACTCGCTATATTAATACACCAAAACAACAAAAATATTATAGAAATTTTTATTTATTCTCAAGCAGCTATTCGAGACGAGGAATCTGATCAAGCAGTTATTCGAGATGAGGAATTTGATCAGGTAATCTATTAGTAGCTCTACAGACCTCCTTAGATGAAAATCTAAATATGTCTCCCCTCCTCCGCAGCTCCAGCTCCAGCTCCACTCGCAGCTCTCCTCCCAGTGCACCGCATGCTCCTCCCACTGTGCAGCCCTCTTCCTCCTCCCACGCTGCACCCCTCATCCTCCTCCCACACCGCACCCCTACCCCACCACCTCCTCCCCCCTGCGCAGCCACCTACACCTCCCCTTCTCCTCCTCCACTACGTCCTCCTCCCCTCCACCGTCCTCCTCTCCTCCTCCCACTGCACCTCCTCCCATCGTCCTCCCCTCCACCGTCCTCCCCTCCTCCTCCCACGCCGCCCCCCTCCTCCACCACGTCCTCCTCCCCTGCCGCCGCCGCCTACACCTGCAAATGCAAAATTCAATGTTAAAATGTAATATTACATTTTAAAATTTAATATTATATTTTAATTTAACATTCAATTTTAAAATTTAAAATATTAAAATTCAATGTTAATATTTAAAAAATTAATATTACATTTAAAATTTAATTTAAAATTTATATTAAATTTAGGTATGTCACAGGTATATATAAAAATATTTGCCATGCATAATAGGAACTACCTGTGGTATGGTGGTGAGGGTGTTGGGATAATGTGTGTGAGGTGCAAGGTTCAATCCTCTTAGATCAACTTTTTGTCTTAAAAAATATTAAATTTAGGTATGCCACAGGTATATATAAAAATTATTTGCCATGCATAATATGGACTACCTATGGTATAGTGGTAAGGGTGTTGGTATAATGGGTGTGAGGTCCAAGGTTTAATCCTCCTAGATCACTTTTTTGTCTTGAAAATATATAAAATTTAGTAATTTAGAATTTCATGTAAAGTGAGTTGTATACTTGCTTAGTTTTTAGTGTATGGTTTTTTTTATTGCATTTTTTTCCAGTGTAGTTGTTATTCTAGCAATGCATTGCTTTTAGTTTATATTTCCTAGATGCATAAATATCAGCATATATGTTAATGTTTGACATTTTTATATAGTGTCTAAACTAGAAATGGAAGATGTGCATGCAGAAGATGCTATGAGAGAAACAGGCGAAGGAAGCAAATCTTATGAAATGACACCAAAACAACGAGATAAACGAAGAAAACAAAATGCAGATCAACATAAAGAATTTCAAAAAAGACAGTTGGACGAAAAAGACAACAGAAGAACGTGAAGAACGAATAAAACAAATCGCAGATCAACAAAAGGAATATCGTAAAAGAAATTTAGAGGAATTGACATCAGAACAACGAGAAGAACATAGAAAACGGAACAATGATCGATAAAGTGCATGTCAAGAGAGACAGATGAAGCAATCGGAAGAGCAAAGAAATAATCAAAATGCACAAAATGATCAAATGACAACAGAAGAACAACAAATAAATGAAAATGTACGAAATGACGAGAGGACATGCGAAATGACAACAACAAAAGAAGAAGAACAAAAAAAACAACACGTAGCTCGACAAAAAGAATCTCAAAAAATAAAGTTAGATGAATTGACAGCACAAGAACGAGAAGAACAAAGAAAATAGAACAATGATCGACAATGAGCATATCGAGAGAGACTTATGAAGCAATCAGAAGAGTAAAGAAATAATCGAAATGTGCAAAATGACGAAATGACATCAGAAGTGACAGCAGCAGAACAACAAATAAATCAAAATGTACAAAATGACGAGAGGACAGGAGAAATGTCAGCAACAAAAGAAGAAGAATGAAAAAAACAACACACAGCTCGACAAAAAGAATCTCGAAAAAGAAAGTTAGACGAATTGACAGCATAAGAACGAGAAGAACTAAGAAAATGAAACGCTGATCGACAAATAGCGTATCGAGAGAGAAATTTGAAGCGATTGGATGAACAAAGAAATCGATTTGTAGAACAACAAATAAATCAAAATGTAGAACGAAGAAGACAACATTCAACCAGTATACCAGTAAAACCAATTGTGACAGATGCTCAAGTGGTTCCAAATACTAATATGGTACCACATAAGGAGATTGAAATTGACGATAATATATGAGTACCATCTGAAGAAATGTGTACTAGACATCACAAATTTCGTGAACGAATTGATCAATTTGCAAAAGTGCAAATGTGTCATGTCTGCCAGGAGTCATATGCTGGAGTACACATACGTAATACAAGTACAGGTCCAATGTGCTTGAGATGTATGAGAGAGGGATCTAATCACAGATTCTCAGCTGTGAACCACATGGATCCAGGATTTCAATCGCATGTCCTTCAAGATCTCACACAAGTTGAAGAGATGTTGATAGCACGTGCAAGTCCAATTTTGTAGGCGATGCATTCAATTGGTGGACAATACAAATATCGAGGACACACCATTCGTTTTCTGCAAGAGATTAAAGATGTTGCCGAGACATTGCCACGACATATTACAGCTTGGACTTAATGGTCGTTGTGCAAAAAAAAGGACGACAAGGATCCAGTTATGATTTCACTGTTAGAAAACAAAAAGTTATGGATGCATTATTATATAAGATTCAGAATGATCCATATTATCGAGATGTTCGATTCGATTATGACGCGGTAGAAGAGTTACCTGAAAATGCAACAGATATCTCACATATGCTTAATTTTGTTACGCTTCCCGATATTGACGACGAAACCGAATTTGCAATGTTTGAAGGGATACCAGGAGTTGATGATTTGTTATATGGTTTACAAACAACTTATTATGCATCAAGGCTTCCAAGTGCACCACGAGAGATAGAAATTATTAGAGCATGGGAAAATAATCCTAATTCAGATGAAAATAACTCAGGAGCAAGTGGAAGATCAATTATATTGGTTGATGATTTGGGACAATTGCCGCCTATCATGGATAAGCCTGTATATGCATTAGAAGGTATTGCAAAAGAATTGTGGAACACATTCACAACAGTTGTGACCCTCGATATTGTGTTTCAACAAAATGGACAAAGCAATGAACAAATATCTTTTCGTAATTTGTTAATGAATATTAGAGATGCAATTCCAACAATAGAGGATTGGAAATTACTGATGACTCGTGCAGATACTTCCGTACATGCAACAATGAAAAATTCCTTCGATAAGGCGATACATTTGTTTGCGACAAATGATGATGTAAACTGTCATAACAAGCGTTTATTAAGAAGCCTAAACTGTCCCATTGCGATCAGTATTGCCACATCTGTAAGAAGCACTATTCTATGGAAGGAGATGAAGAAGGGTTGGAACTTGAATTACTTATAGCTATAGGAGCAAGGGTAATGCTCACATCAAACCTATGAACTGATGCAGGACTCGTTAATGGTGCTCTTGGAGATATACAACAAATTGTAAATAACCCAGGAAGTTCGCCTCCAAAACCACCCACGTATGTTTTAATTAAATTTGATAATTATGTGGGGGTATCATGGGATGAATCGTTTCCTCAAGTTGTTCCTATTACATCTATCGAAAGAGGTAATAAAAAACAACTTCCATTGAAACTCGATTGGGGTTTAGCAATCCATAAGTCACAAGGATTGACATTGGAGAGAGCTACTATTAATATTGGAAAGCAAGAGAGGCAGGGTATGACATTTACAACAATATCTTGAGTTAAAGATTTGGCAAGTCTACGATTTCAACCTCCATTCTCATATGATCGTTATGAGAAGATGTCAAAACTACCAGGAGTAAAGATAAGAAAAGATGAAGAAAATAGATTCAGAATGATCACGATGTGAACCATATTCTCATTTATTTAATCCTTACCAAATTATTGTCTTCATTTTCCATTTTAACAATTTACTCAATCCTTAATACTTATTACATACATTATGATAATCCTCATAATTATATTTGTGTTTTCAAGTTAACCTGTTCCTTACAATGTTTATCAAACTCCAGTTTTGTGTCACTGCCCACGACTGGAACCATCCTATATCCAAATCCTAGGCTTTATCAAGCGCCGAGAGGGATCAAATCTCCCGAGGTGCAAACCTCTTCTCAGGTATTGCACTCAAGGAGCTTTTCGAGGAGAGGTTTTCACCTTGGTAGATTTGATCCCTCTCGGCATTTGATAGAGCCTAGGATTTGGATCTAGGCTGGTCTATGAAAATATTGGAATTAGTGTAATGTGCTTCAATAATTAATGAAATGTGCTTCAATAATTAATGAAATGTGCTTCAATAATGTTTTTTACATGAACTTGAATCTTGAAGTTTTTAAGTACTTGTATTAATACTGGTTTTATTAAGTTGAATGTGTTGAGTAAAGTACGTGTTGGGTCGGTTATCATTTCCTTGAAAACCAAGATTTCTTAAAGTGTGACACCTCAAAATTCAATGCAAAATATGTTTTGTTGCTTTAACCTCTGGTTTTTCAAGTTTCCCTTAGAACATTGATAACATAGTTCATACATTTTTTTCTCATGTGTCATGTCGCTCCACACATTGGATATATATCAATTGTCCAAAAACCATAAGGAAACATTTATCAATTGAATTAACAACTCTACAACTTCAAGTGGTAATATCAAAAGGTAAGCTAAGGTAATCTCAAAAAAGGAAACCAGAGAATAGTTGAAGGATTTAGGTGATGTTAACAATGATCTGATGGAATGGGCATGGGAAGAGGAAATGGTCACCTTCACCTTCCCTCTTTTGGGGATGTTAACAACGATTTGTTAGAGTGGAAGGGAATAGGCAATGGTTTCATTCACCTGCCCTATTTTGGGGATGTTCCTCTAAGACTGCGTAGTAGTAGATATCTCTATTGGTGTTTATAGATTGAATTCAATGAATTAATTGGTGATGGAAGAAAGTTGTAGATTAAAGGATTTAGAAAAAGGATGAACATAGTGCAAAAGCAAGTGAGAGAGTAGTTATAGAAAGGAGAGAGGATGGTGATTATCTTTTCTTTCCATTCCATATATATGTGTGATCTCTAAAATGGAAACCTAAATTCCGGACATGCAACATTGTGTTTGTTTGGTGGGTAAAAGGAGCATCTTATTTTGTAAGGGTGGGCCCAACCAATGAGTTAAATATAAACTAAAAGTAAATTATAGTTGACGTGCATCCATGATCCATCACCTTCAATGATAATAACCAAAAGAAAGAAAAATTATGTCCATCTCCAATGGGCTCATAATAAGGGGTTACCATTTTAGAATTGGTTGGATTTGAAATGAGTTGAAATTACAAAATTTGTTGTTTAAATTGAGACGATTCTAAAATCTCATTATATTCCAAAATTACCATTTTGGAAACTTAAAATTATAAACTTTAACTACATTAATTTTTAGTATAGACTCTTCTAATGAAAATCCCTATTCATCGCCCCTTATCCCATGCGTAACGAATGAAGAGAAGTTCAAGTAGCATTTTTTTTCCAGCATGTGAGTATTGTAGTGTACTACATATTGAACGAGGTTGTGTTTAAGCAATCGACTATGCTATACAAGTTGAGGTGTGTAGTGTTGGATCTAAATAACTTTAGATTTAACTGTGTATACCCCAGGCTATAAAGAATTAAATGCTAATGATTAGTGATTATCATATCAAGTAGGTTGATTGATAATAAGAATTTAATTTTTTAGTTTTGTAAAGTATTATATTGATCCAGCATATGGGATGGGCGTTAATTGTATTTAGTGTATACATGTGTGTGTGTGTGTGTATGTGTTGCGGGGGGGGGGGGGGGGGGGGGGGGTGATCTATAACTACTGGAATGGGAGGGCACCTTAGCTAATGAATGGGACTAATGGAATACATAATGCATACATATGGAGATGTCATCCACCCCACTCATCTTAAGCTAGAGTGTTTGGAGCACACACAACAATATAATATTCAACAATAGTATGGCACGCCTAGCAACAAAATTCTATAGATTCAAGTATGCTCTTGGAAATATTCTAAAGTTGAAGGAAAAAACCCAACAAAAACATGAAGCCTCCGATCTTTGATTGTTCAACCACCCATGTCTTATGTGATGGAGCCTCACAAGGAAATCCTGACTGAAGTGGTGTTGGTGGGATACATATGTTTAAGGATCAGAAAATCACATTCCAGAGAGGAGTTGGGAACAACACAAATAATTATGTTTTGTTTCTAAGCATTGAGACAACAATACTTATAACATTGGAGGGTAAATATAAAAGTCTACACATCCTATCAAACTCAAAACTAGCCATTGATTGGATTAGTAAAACAATAAACTATAAAAATTGCAGACTAGGGCACTTAATCATAAGGATCGAACAACACACCCCCCGCTTCATCAAATGTAATTTTCAACACACCCATCGAGAATACAACATAGTGGTATATTCCTTCGCAAAACAGGCGTGCACACTCTAGGAAGGGCACGTTATACTACATACAGACCTTAATGGCGAATCCTCTACTAGGGAGATCCACTACATGTAAAGATCAAACTTCTCTTAGGAAATATGATGATGAACAACTGATCTTGAAAGGCCATGTTTGTATAGTTTATGTAGGGTGATTTTTCTCCCCAATACTATCAGTTGAAACTACTCCCAATGTTATAAGCAGGAGATCTGTAGAAGGCCATAGGCCGCATTTTTTATACTTGTAAATTTTAAGTATATAAGTTTGGTGAGAACTCACTCCCCATTTGTTTTTGAAACTCTCTGTAAGGGTTGATAAAATACCCTAAGATGAAATTAACAGTTGGAGCAATGCTCAGTAACAGTTGTAACGTTTACAAAGTTTTGAATAAAGTTACCACGTTTTTTTTCTTGAAAAAATGTGTGTGTGTGTGGTGAGCCTACATTATAATTTTTTATATCAATTATTTTTTTTAGCTTACATGCATTTAAATACCATGTGGGATCTAAAGAAAGTATCTTGGTGCAATAAAAATGGAGAAGTGTGAAACTAAATGTGAACTTTCTTGAACATGATTTAGTCTATAGGTTGTATGTCTTAGTTTGCATTGAATAAATTGAAAGAATCAACTAATTTGGATGATGAGAATAAGCTTTCTATCCAAACCAATTTTGAGAGTGGGTAGTGTATAGTAGCACCATTGAATTTCCATGTAATTATATTCTTTGATCTTGGCCAATAGAGTAAGCTAATGTTTTAGCAAACATGTCTTTTTTTTGTCACAAATATGATAATATTTTGGTGCAAATTTTAGGCATGATCAAAATTCCACGATGATCCAAGTTGTGTGCATGGTGAGACAATGCTCCTAAGGATTTTTCACAATTTTAATTGATCTAGATTATCAGGAATTCAATCAAAGTTTTAGATCGATGAGAACTTTGACTTCCTATAATACTATATTTTGACAAACAAAGGGAACTTTGGTATAGTATTATATGGTAGAAGGGATCTAAAATGGTCAAACATATTTAATACAACTCTTGTTTTCTATTTTAAAATTAATATTAATAAATATTACCTCAATGTTTTATTCCAACCAAATTGATCTTTGGAGTGTTTTCCCAGCTTTCTTTGGAGGCATTTTCCAACTTTTTTTATGGCTTCACTTCACTTCCTTTGTTTTTGTTACTCCTACAAGGAAGTTAGTTTCCAATTCACAAACAAATATACTCTTGAGGGGGAGAAGCAACATGCTTGGCACACACTATCTATGTTAGAATCTCTATGAGGAATAAGATCTCTTGTTATGTTTAGATTGTTGAACGTATTTGTGGCCCTTGTTGTCTTCAAAAGGTTGATCATATTTATGACCTAAGTCCTCAAAAGGTGGAGTACAAATACAAGCATATGAGGATGGAGGGGTGGTTAGTGTTTATGTAGATTATTGTTAAGTACTCAACTTCTAGGTGTGCCATTGATGACCATAATCACATAGTTGTTGCTCAAGATGAGATACTTCCTATGTTGAAGTTGGTATAACATGCCTTAGATGACTTATGCTTTCTCTTTGATCATTATCCAAGACTACGCCAACATCATAGGAAATGGTAGTAGTGTACCACTCAAAGGCATGTAAGTATGGAATAATTATAATTGTATTGAAGTGTGACCATTCTTGGCATGGGTTGATAAGGCACCTAATGGTTCAACTCACTAAAGGATTCGGTAATTCTCTACCAAGTTTTTATTTTTTCTTCACATTGTTTTTATGCTTGTAGAACTTTGTGGAACCTTAATTACATTTATGCTTGGTGTGTAGGTGAGATGTGATAGTGAGTGTGGTGTCTAGAGCTCTCTAGGGTGTCATAGCTGTGTCTATGGGAGTTTTTTGTAAATTTGGATCAATTGTGGGAACTTGGGGATTAAACATGCTATCCTCCTAGGACTTAGAGCTTTGAGGTTGAGAGATACTAGCATTGGTCATTATTTTCTAGATCTCTATGCTATTATATTATACCTTGAAAGTTTTCATGGATTTCTTGGCTACATAATGGTTTATCTTATTTGGTCCACACTACTTTATACAACTATGTATCAGTTAGCATGGGATGAAAAGTATGAAGCATTGATGAATAGTTGAGTGTAACCAAGTATAAGTACATGGAGGTTTAATGTAAATGCAAACTTTTGGAAGGAAAAATAATGTAAAGACAATTGTATATGTTATTAAATAGGTGTGAGTTGTTGATGTGGAGTTAACCAATGGAAGTGTAATGACTTTCCCAACTTTGATCTTTCACATAGTGAGATTTTATCAACTCAAAACTTGAAGTAATAAACCAAAACTTGTAGATAGAATGAGGAATAATTGGTTAGAGATAGTCAGTAAAATTTTGTCTTTGATCATCCAATAGATATCTATATATGTATAACTTGGTCTTCTTAACTTGATTAGAGCATTGACCAGTGTGTTGAAGTTCACGTGTGACAAATTGATTGAATAAGTCAACATCATGATAAGAAAATACTTTTGCCAAACTGACGTAGAACTTAGTGTTAACATTAATGTTGTAAGCTAGTTGCAATGTGATGGGCATTAGAGCCATTAAATTGTTCTTGCAATGCCATAGAAGTCTTGAATATAGTTTCGTATAAATCAACATACATTTTTAGTTAATATTTTAACCAATGTGGGGTGGATAATGATTTCCATCTTAGCCACCCAAGCTACTCCTATTCGATAGAGATAAATAAATATTTTTAACATTGAAGTCACAACTAACCCATTTAGCACATGGTGTAGAGTTAGCACTTAGGTGTTATATGCTAGAAGATTAACACACACATTGCAATATTAATGCACATCTTAAAAAAAACATGGTATGCTTCAATAGTGTTTCTTACATTCCCACGAGTTTTAAAATCCTTATGCAATATCAACATTGATTTTATTTAGACAAATGTATCAATCAAAGTGTATAGTATATTAATTTTTTAAAATAATACATATCCTATCATTTCAGATTTGAGCCATAAACCTCAAAAAAATACATGTTCTTAACCAAAAAAATTTATTTCCTCAAAAACCAAAAATTCTTAAATTCTCATTATGTAACCCTTAACCTCCAATACAAATTATACATGTGCTTGACCTTATAATTATGCAAGTTTGCTTTCTAAATTTTTTATTTCCTCGAAAACCAAACATTCTTAAATTCTCATTATGTAACCCCCTAACCTCCCATACAAATTATACATGTGCTTGACCTTATAATTATGCAAGTTTGCTTTCTAAAAATAATCTCATACAAGGTTTCCTCATATGTAACATATTCCCAATAGTCCATAACTATAAATGCTAAAATAATGTTAATGATGAAACCATAATTCTACAACTTCAAGCGGTGATTCCGAAAAGGGTAAGGCTCATATGTAACATTCCCAATAGTCCATAACCATAAATGAAATAATAATGTTAACGATGGAACCATAATTCTACAACTTCAAGCGGTGATTCCGAAAAGGGTAAGGCTCATATGTAACAGGGGACTCATGCTAAAGAGGAGATCAACGTGTTGTTTGGTGGGGAATTGTAGCATTTGATTATTTTTTTTCACACAAGCATTTGATTGTCCAAGGCCCAAGGTAAGTGAATTGAATAATAATAACATTATAGTGCAAGTGGAAGATAGTTGGCATGGTATGCACCAGACCCATCACCTTCCATGATGACAACATGTCATCAACCATAACAAAAACAAACAAAGATGATATGAAAAAGGAAACAAAGATTTTCAACAATGGAAGGTTGCATTGATTTCTATCTCGTGATTAGTAACCTGATTGGGTAGGAAAATGCTTCTCTTTTGTTTGGAATTTTGCAAAATTGTTAGCCATAAATATAGTTTCAGTGCAATCTAAATTTTGTGTGAAATAATGTTATTAATTTTCTTTTGTTAAAATTCAAAATATATTGTTTAGTTTAATTTTTTTGAAGAGGAGTTTGCTATCATTGATGTTAGTAAAAAAATAGTTAAAATTTTAAATAGATACACAAATTTATAATTTTCTATAATTAAATGAATGATTCTGAAGAGGGTTTGCTACATAGATACAAGGAGATAGATACAAGGAGGTGATAGATACCACCTCTGGTTAGTCAAAATGTTTAATTTTTTACTTTAAGAAAATGAAAAAAACTTCTTTCTTATTTTGTTTGGTATTGAGATTAGCTACACATTTACACTAGAGTTTGATGTTTGATTTATTGTCGTTGCATTGTAGTTTTGGTTAAAGGCATTGGGGAAATCTTGTATACATTTTGATAGTTTATTAGTGATGTAAGTATCTAGACTCTTTTCAAACTCTATGTTTATGGTAATGATCAATTTTTATACATAAAATGTAAACAAAACTACGAAATAATCTTTCTATGAATACTTTATGCTTTTGGTCATACACATGAGATGTAAAATAAAATTATTACATAATCATTTTAAGAATATGTTGAGTGTTAACCTTAAATTAAATTGGTGAAGGTTATTATTATAAACTCCATGTTTGTGATGATAGTATATCGTCACCACTTTTTGAGGTAAAAGATGTTAAATGCATAGTGAATGGTGAGCTCATTTTGTTGCAATGCATTCGTTATGTTTATATTTATTATGCAAATAGTTGATAGAGTGATAATGAAGAAAATTTCAATACTTTTGAAGTTAACTGATTGCATTAAGGTGTTATAGATGTGTCACATCTATAACACATGTTATATTTTTTTTTTACATATATAATGTAGATTTTGAATTAAAATTAAAAAAATATCTATTCAATTAGACAAACATAAATACAATCACTTTTAATTGGATCTAGCCTAAATGGTTGTGAGATGGTGTTATCCTCCCCATCCAAGTTTTACTCTATTTTTTACTTGGCCTTGTGTCTTGAATAATCTAGAGTTCACAGTAGGTACCATCGTCGAAATGAGGGGAAGTGGCAAGGAGGTTTTCTTTGGGATTTTCTGGTAAAGTTACGATTATGAAATAAATACATATAAAATTTTACAGCCCAATGAATTTGAACATAGAGCAAGAAATAATTAGTTGTATATACACCCATATGTCCTATAAAATATTTAGGGGCATCTACAACCATGTTAATTCTAAAGAATTAGTGACCTTAGTAAAAATTTAAAAACTCAAAAATTAAAAAAATGTCAAGATCACTATAATAAAGTAAACCAACATAGCTCCATCTTAACTCTAGATATATCAAATGCTAAGAGAGATCAATTACCTTGAGGTGCAAACTTTTTTGGAGTACATAATTTTAGGGAAAGGTTTGCACCTCAATGGATTTGATCAATTTTGGCACTTAGTAGATCCAGTGTTAAGATGGACTAATGATAGTGGTATAAATTTGTTGAAAGTGGAACCTGCCTATTAAGGGGGTAAATTCTCATTGCCAAGCCTACCTAGTTTGAAAATAACCCCATGGGAAAGTAATATCCAACTATTGTTCGTTGATTCAAAATAAAGTAAACCTCATGAGCAAGTAATATTAAGTTATTATTCATTGAATCAAAATAGAGAACTAAATAAAGTGAAAAATGAAATCCTCTATTAATGGCTCACCTACATTATCAATTTCATGGGTTGAAGAAATACATATTGCTTTTAATAATATGATTAATTCTATCAGATGAAGTTGATTCCTATCATTATGGTGTTTGTTTTTGCTTCAAAAGACATACAAATGAATCGCTTCCATATCCACCAAATGTTCCTGCGAAATTGGCCATCTACCATGCAAATTTATTACATTCAATGGATAAATGTGTGTGTGTGTGTGTGTGTGTGCGTGTTAAGCCCTAAATGTTGGGCACATCCCCCCCATGGTGTGGCGCATTACATTAGTCTTGATGTCGACTTTGGTATATTAGTGGTAATTGTCCTTAGTATTATTATATTTGTTATGTCGGCTTGGGCCCATTAGCTGTAATTGTACCTCTTTGGCCTATATATATGAAGGACACCTTTTCATTTGAATCGTGTTTCTTGTCTTGTCGTGTGTACTTAATACACTCTATAAGGAGGTTTCCCACTCAAAGAGGATTTCTATTCATCTTTCTTCTTCATTATGAAGAACTGGAATACTCTCTCTAGTCTAAAAAATCTATTTTCATGCTCTTTTTGAAAATTCTTGTTTAACATTTGGTATCAGAGCTTGGAGGATTCCAAAATAAGACATCTTGGAATATTCACTATAAAATTTTCTATAAAGATTTAGACATAGAAACTCAAAACCCATCTAGAAAATAGGTTGAACTATACGTGGTAAATTTTTGAGATCTAAATCATTGCATGTTTGGAGTTATTTCCAGTTGAAGGTAGGGTTTCTACCTAGTCCAAAAACTAGTCTAAAAAAGGTGTTATGGGGAAAACGATTATATCTGGGGAATTATAGATCCAAATTGAGTGATACCTATTGCATATGAAAGAAGATGAGATACATTTATCTTGTGGTAGAAATTTTAGTCTTATATATGAAAAAATGGACACGTGGAAGACCATACACTCTTGCTCTCCTAAAAAGGCTTAAAATAACAAGTGTTAGGAAAATTATCGCAAATATTTTTGGCATGTCCAAATTCAACAAAAATTACAAAATTGGAAAGAGGACATATTAGGATACCACATGCTGAGATTTTAAAATCATAGAGGAAGAAATTTTAGATCTACCTCAATTAAAAGGTCGACTAGCAAATCCGTCTTGAAATCAGGTACAACATTTTGAATTTGAATATAATTTAGTAAAAGAATATATTTAAGGTGAACCAAAGGTTTGATATATATTAAATCTTGTTCTAAATGCCACCAAAATGTAGTGGAAAAAATCACACTCCACTCAAACCACAAGAGGATTCATCCATGACCTATGATGGAAGTGAAGACATATCTTTTAGGGTGTCCAAGTTGGAAGATATGGTTAAAGGGACTGCACAAAGGGTCTATTTGGCTAACTTGGAAAATAAGATGGTTATTAAAGAGGACTTGGTAAATATGACTAATGATATCGCTAGTTATAAAGAAGATATGCAATATTTGAAGTTACTGTTGAATGAGACAAGTCTCAACTTTCCTACACATTCATCTACTCAGGAAGAGGATAAGGACAAAAAGGAGGACTTATTCTAGTCACATTTGAGAAAATTGAAAAACTGTTAGAGAATAAAAGGTTTGAGTCCCCAAAATATGATCATCATGGGTTCAACTCAGGTCCAAGGAACTACCTTATTCCCAATATTGACATGAGAGATTTTGATGCCAATGATCCAATAACATGGATATTCCAGCTGGAGTGATTCTTTGATCTACACCAAGGGTCAACTTTGCAAAAGGTAACTATTACATCATTATATTTAGAGCTCGATCAATTTGTATAGCACCAATGGATTCGTAACTGTAAAAAGGAATCTATTATCTCTTGGTCTATATTCATGAAAGAATTGATTGCATATTATGGCGATATTAATAGCAACACCTTTTTATCCAATTAATAAATCTCAAGCAAAAAGGTCTAGTTATAGAGCACATCAAGCAGTTTCAAAAGCTAAGCCTAAGAGTGAAGAACATTTTAGAAGATAATTTGCTGGATTTCTTTATTGGAACCTTGAAGTATAACATTCAACATGAGTTGTGTCTCTTCGAACCACCATCCTTGGAGAAGGATTTCATGATGGCAAGGAAGGTTGAAAGTAAAATTATGGCGATGGATACTAGAAATACCATTTCCAACACATAGAGAGAGTGATGCTCCTTATTCTAACCCACCTAAAAGGTTGAAACCTCACAACTGGAGGAAATAAGAGAAAAGGTCTATGATTTAATTGTGACAACAAGTATAGTAAGGGACATAAGTGTGGAGAAAATAAATTATTCTACATAGATTGTGAAGAGGGAGAACCAAAAGAACAAGAACCATCGCAAGGGGATGAAATAGAAGTGATTACTCCCACCATATCTTGTCATGATCTGGTTGAAATTAACACTCCTCAAGCTATCAAGATCGAATGATATATAAAAAAGAAAAAGGTAATAATGTTGATTGATTCTGGGAGTACTCATAATTCCATTCACTGTAAAGTAGCCAAATATCTCAATTGCTTTGTATATCCAACACCATAATGTCAAGTAATTATTGTAGATGGAGGAACTATCAATTGTTTAGGGAAATTCCATAGTATCAATCCTATTATGGGGGAATATGTATTGAATAGTCCCATGATTGATATCCCAATGGGTGGTGTTGATGTTGTATTAGGGGTTCAATGGTTACAATAATTGGGAACAACGCCTTTTAATTTTTAGAATCCTTTCATGAAATTTTCCTAGGAGGGAAAATAATTTGTGTTAAATGGTATCATAGGGAAACCAAGCAAGGTGATAAGCTCTAATGGTATGAAAAAATTGTTAAAAAGCAGACGATAAGGTGTAATTGCATTTTTATGCTCACTAGATGTTCAAATATCTAAGGCTCCTATTTCCCCAAATCTCTAAAGGGTGCTTAATAATTATTCCAAGCTATTTGAAGATATCCAAAAAGTCTTCCTCAAGTTCGATATTTGGACCATGTTATTCACTTAATTCCCGTAATTGTTCCTTCTAGCATCAGACCTTACATATATCCATATGGCCAAAAGAATGAAATGGAACACATGGTTGGAGAAATGTTAGAGGATGGAATAATTAATCCTAGCCAAAGTTATTACTCTACACGAGTGGTAATGATACACATGAAGTATGGCTCATCTAACATAGATGTTTCTCACCCTTTTTATGCAAGTACAATAGCTGCGACCTTCATCGAAATACTGTAGAAGTTACATATAAACCCGAAGATTATTGTAAGAAATATGGATCCAATTTCCATTGGAAAATGTTAAACTATGTTATCTTCTTGTTTAGTTACCCAGTTGTCTCATAGTTCGTCTTATCATCCTCAATCTGATGGGAAACCTGAGATAGTGAACACATGTTTGGAAGGCTATCTTCGTTGCTTTGCAGCTAATAAACAAACACAGTGGGTGAAATGGTTGTCTTTGGCATAATGGTGGTATAGTGCTTCTTTTCATACATCATCAAATATGTCTCATTTTATGGAAGTTTATGGGTACCATCCTCTATCTATTACATCTCCCTTAAAAGGAAAATCTATAGTGTAAGTTGTGTTATCACAAAAAACTCGCAAACCTGCGAAAATTTCCCTATTCACACGGTAAATTATCATCAACATATAACATGCACCTAGTAGAAGACATCTTCACAATATCCAAAGATCAGTTTGAGTTTAAGGTGACCCCAAAACAGTCAAAAGTCACAACCATACTGGTTAAACTCTAGTTACTCGCACCATAGTGTGCACCTCTAGAACAACACCCACATTGTAGTGCATGATTTCCTTTGAGATCAGCACAAATGACACAAACAATGGGATCACATCCACTAGCGATGCATTGATGCTCATGAAATCTCCACTTACCCATTTGAATTTGAATTTGTCCTCTCACACATTTGGTTTCCTTAAATGGTCTCTTGGTGTAATTTGGATCTAAAACATGGATCAATGGGTTCACACTATGATCTTGTCATTTCTTGGCCACCTCCTGGCCTATAAAAGAAGGCCATGGGCAT
Organism: Pseudotsuga menziesii; assembly: GCA_001517045.1. Lineage (NCBI taxonomy): Eukaryota > Viridiplantae > Streptophyta > Pinopsida > Pinales > Pinaceae > Pseudotsuga > Pseudotsuga menziesii. Next base: position 284,827 of record LPNX011211761.1, read on the forward strand.
GCTAATTGTAATAAGATTTGAGAGAAAAGTTATGTTGTTGGAATTGTGATTGAACTTCCTCTTAGCTCACCTCTTCTCTATTTCCAAGCCTTTACAAAGCTCCCTTGTCTCCTTCCCTCAAGAGGAAAGTGTTTTTCTCACCTATTGGGATTAACCATACTTCAAGCATTTTGATGGACAATAGGCCTCCCTTAGGAAGAGTGTTTGCCTCCATTTGGATCTCACCTCTACAATGTATTGTATTAAGTTGGCCATTATGAAATAAACAAGTGGCTCAACTCATATCAATTGTTGGAGTTTGCATCTTCTCCCCCTTTACTATTTGGTTTAAATATCATTATCATTTTTTTTCTTTGTTTTTTCTAGCAATCTATTGCAGGATCACTTGGCGTCATCTAACGAACGAAAAGGGGCTCCAAATATTGAGGCCTTTTTACAACCTACAAGGCCTAGCCCCATCCCAAGGTGGGAAGCATTCTTGTGCATTATTTTCCACAACAATATTAATGGTGACTCCACTTCATTTTTGTTCATTTATTTTTGTTTAGGTTGTTGTTTCGAGTGTGGTTAATTTTTGGTATCTTATGTCTAGTAGGTGAAGAGGATCATCCCCTCAATCCACTCAATCCAACCTTCATTCGGCCGTGTCAACCATTTTACACAATAGCGCAACTCTCTTCATTTCTGGGGCTCTGTCGCGCGTTTAATCCTTGATTGGAGCATTGGACTTATCGCTAGTAGAAATAGCTTTGTGTTACCTACAATAGTCAATTGTTTTGTGTATTCCAATAGTCAATTGTGTGTGTGTTCCACTATCACCATCACTATCACTATCACCTTGTTGATTTTATTTAGACAAATCTGTCAATCAAATTAGTTAATATATTGATTTTTTTAAATAATACATATCATATCGTTTCATATTTGAACCATAAACCCCCCCCCCCCCTATATATATATATATCCTTAACCAAATTTTTTTATTTCTCTAAAAACAAAAAAATCTCAAATTCTCAACTTCAACTACGACTTTGACAACTTCAAGTGGTGATTCCGAAAAGGGTAAGAAAATGCCTCTCTTTTGTTTGGAATTTTGTAAAAATGTTAGCCCTAAATAGAGTTTCAGTGCAATCTAAATTTTGTGTGAAATAATGTTATTAATTTTCTTTTATTAAAATTCAAAATATATTGTCTAGTTTAATTTTTTTTGAAGAGGACTTTGCTATCATTAATGTTATTAAAAAAATTGTAAAAATTCTTAAAAAAATAGATTGTTAAAAAAAAGAGGAGTCTGATGTTTGATTTATTGTCGTTGCATTGTAGTTTTGGTTAAAGGCATGGGAAAATCTTGTGTACAATTTGATAGTTTATTAGTGATGTAAGTATCTAGACTCTTTTCAAACTCTATGTTTATGGTGATGATCAATTTATATGTATAAAATGTAAAACAAAACTACTACATAATCATTCTATGAATACTTTATGCTATTGGTAATATACATAAGTTGTAAAATAAAATTATTACATAATCATTCAAAGAATATGCTGAGTGTTAATCCTAAATTGGTGAATGCTATTATTATAAAATCCATGTTCGTGATGGACGCCGAGATGGTTTTTTTGGGTGACCGGAAGACGTTAGTTATTTCGGTATTGCAATCTTTACCTGTTTATTGGTTTGCTCTTTTTCATGTAGCTGTGAGCATATTGTTGTCCATTCGAAGATTTTTTTTTCATTTCCTATGGAGGGGTGCACAAGATATTGTAAAATACCATTTGGTGGGGTGGGAGTCTTTGTCTATGTCCAAGTCATGGGGTGGCTGGGGTATTAAACATCTTAGATTATTCAATCTATCACTTGGTGCCAAGAGTCTTTGGAGAGGGCTCACGATGACAGGTTTGTGGAGTAAAATCATTAATTCAAAATATATGAAAAGACTTCCTCTCTCCACTTGGTTACGTGCTGCAAAGTATAAAACTTTTTCTTCATCAATTGTATGGAGTAGTTTGTGCTCAACTCTTCCCATTATTATTCGTGATCTTTGTTGGCAGCTAGGAAGAGGTAAGAATATTTTTATTTGTTTGGATCTGATTATGGGGATTAGCCATTGGTAACTTTCTCGAAGTCTTATGGCACTACTCTATTGTAGAAATTTGATTGTACTTAAGGAAGCATTTGTTGTTGGTGAAGATTCTACTTTTGGATGGTTATCGACAGATGCTTTGGGCTTGTCTAGTGCAGATGCCATGGAATGGGAAGATTACATTAGTAGTCTGTGGGAGGCTGGTATCGAGTTTTCTGAGTGTCTTGATGTTAGTTTTTCATCATATAAGCTAGCATTATGATCTTAGGATCTTTTCACTGAGAGAATAACAAGCACAGCAATAAAACATAAGCACATCACAAGAGACAAGAGACAAAGAGTTTTCCTCGGGGAAACCATAAAGGAGAAAACCCCGCAACTTCCTCAGAGATAGAATCAGCACCAAAACAATAAAAGCCCAAACCAGTAAGATGCACTCTCGACAGCAGTAGTCTTCTTCTTGTCTAGTCCCAGTGTATTTCCTTCCTCACTAATGCGCCACACTTGAGTGAGTGAGTGATGTGTTGCAAGTGATAAATAGAGAGGCTCTCACTCTCTATTTATATTCTTCCGTTCACTTGAAGTGCACTCCAACATGTCAGCCTCACTTAACAATTACTTACTAGAGCCGCGTCTCTAGGAGTGTCTAATAACCCTAGTGCCCCACCACTTGTGGGGACTTTGCCTCCTCTGACCAATAGGAGGGTAACACAATGGTGGGGACTATTGCCCCGAATTACAATGAATCACCTAGGGTCGACTTCACTAGGATAGTCTAATAACCCAAGGGCCCCACAACTTTGGGGACTTTAACCCTTGACCAATAGGAGGGTTACCCACAATGACTTGACATGACTTTCTCATTATAGAAACTTCCCGATCGAAACATCGGGGCATGACATGACTCAAATACATCCCGGAATAAACATCGGGTTACAATAGATAAGAAATACAAGTAAATGCATTCCGAAGTTACAATTACATCAACACTCCCTCTTAACTAGGAAGGTATTCTCTCGACACAATTTATTAGCACAAGTCTTCTTCTCTGATCATCTGGGTCATCGTCAGGTCTTCGTCATCTTCAAAGTCATATTTATCTTCAAGTCATCTTTATCTGTAATTCATCTTCATTTTTAAGTCATCTTCATCTGGATCTGGATCATCACTCGATCTGGATCATCATCACTGAATCTGGATCATCACTCGATCTAGATCATCACTGAACATCGTCACTGGATCTAGATCATCACTCGATCTAGATCATCATGGAACATCATCATTGTATTTGGATCATCTCTTGATCTGGATCAACATCACTGGACTGGATCTGGATCATCACTCGATCTGGATCATCACTGCTGGATGATCATCACTGGATCTCGATCATCACTCGATCTAGATCATCGCTGGCTATCATCACTGTCACTCGATTTGGATCATCCCTAGTGCTATCTCATGATTCTTCTTGTCACAGGAAGTTCTACAGAGCCAGTCCTTTTTCATACTGGATGTATCATCTCAGAGCTAGTCCTTTTTCATACCAGATGAGGCAGCTACTTAGAGCTAGTCCTTTTTCATACTAGAT
>LPNX011211761.1:288657-310798 GCA_001517045.1 Pseudotsuga menziesii
TTTTTTCAAAATAGATGAGGCATCTACACAGAGCTAGTCCTTTTTCAAACTAGATGAGTCTTCCTAGAGCTAGTCCTTTTTCAAACTAGATAAGGCATCTACACAGAGCTAGTCCTTTTTCAAACTAGATGTGGCATCCTGACAATGGAAGGAACCAATCCTCTCACCATGTCACTGCTCTTACATCCAACCATGGGAGGAACCAATCCTCTCACCATGTCGAAATGGCACAGCACTTATATCTGACCTGCTCGTCGGAATGGCCAACACTCACATCTGACATGGAAGGAACTTAATCCTTTAGCCATGGCATAATGGTTCAGCCCTTACATCTGATCAAGTGGGAACACATCCCTCTGTCACATCAGAATGGCTACTCAGTCCTACACTGTGTGATCCTGGTAATTCACCAGGTGCCTCCATTCCTAGAATGGCAATTGCCCTTACATCTGTCCTACTCGACAGAATGGCCAGCACTCATATCTGTCATGGAAGGGAGCAACCCTATCACCATGACAGAATGGCTCAGCCCTTACATCTGACCATGGAAGGAACTAATCCTCTCACCATGTAAGAATGGCTATGGGTCTTATCACTTTCTCTTAGAGGGAACCTCAATCTGGAGAACACCAAGCTTCTTCCTGAAGTACTTGAACTTTAGCCTAGCCAATGGCTTCATCAATACATTGGTTATCTGTTCCTCCGTCACAACATACTGGAGCTTCACTGCTCCTCTCTGCACCATATCCCTGATATAGTGATACTTGATCTCGATATGCTTCGACTTGTCATGGAACACTGGATTCTCTGACAACTTCACACAACTCTGGTTGTCACAATGTATACAAGTAGCATCCAACTGGAGATCAAATATATCAGACAGTAACTTCCGCAGCCATACTGCCTCACAACTAGCTGAACAAGCTGCGACATACTCTGTTTTAGCTGTACTCAGTGCCACACAGGATTGCTTCCTGCTAAACCAAGAGATCACACTTGATCCCATACTGAAGCAACACCCTGAAGTACTCTTCCTGTCGATGGCATTGCCTGCCCAATTTGAATCAACATAACCCTCCAAGTTAATCTTCTGATTTGCATCGTACTTGAGCCCATAATCAATTGTACCCCTGCATGCTTTGCAACCATCATGTGAACATGTCTCAGATGTCTTCACAGCAAAGCAAATATCTGGTCTCAGGTACATCAAGGACCCAATCATCGATACATCGTAGCATCAACCGTCTCTGATGAAGCATCACTTAACAGCTTCAGGTTCGATGCCATAAGTGTGGTCATGCAGTCCATCATCCTGAACCTATTCAGGATCTCTACTGCATACTTCCCTTATCCACACCTCCATGCCTAGAAAATAGTGCATCGACACATAACAGGAGCATCACTGGTCTTCCGCCTTCAACCTTGAAGCAAAGGTTGGAATCCACTTTACTCTCAGTAAAGCCTAGAGTCATCAGTAATCTGCCCATCCTGTCGTACCATGTCGAACCTTAGATCTTCTGCAGTCACTCCCTCTGAAGCGGAGCATCATACTCCCTATGTCTTCTGTGCTCTATGCACTGAAAACATTCTGTACCGGAGTGACAAGTAGCTTCCTATGCTACTAATATAATATGTGACCATCTAGTGTATATAATTGCATCTTCAACCTTGTAGCAAAGGTTAAGATCTTCATCAATCTCATCATGTATGTGTTTCAGTTCTCACTGGCTGCAAATGTCTCTTCGTAGTCTATGCCTTCTTTTCATGAGAAGCCTCGTGCTACGAATCTTGCTTTGTTCCCACGATGTTTCCATCTACTGCATGATGGAACTATGAACTTCTCTTCAGGTCTTGATACTACACCCTGACATCATTCTTCTTGAACTGGTCTTCTTGGTTACTTCTTCATAGCTGGAAGATTTTGCATCAATGATGTTGCTGCATTCATCATATTATTCTTTATCTTGAACTGTCGTCACTTGTTCTTTGGAACAAGTCTTCATTCTTCTTTGCTTGTAGGTGATTATGTATGCGATCTTTCCTACAAGTCAAATGCATTTATATGGTTAGAAACATTTCATAAGGAATATTCATACTGGAATATATGATCATGCAACTACTTTAGCCAATACAACATCCATCCATGTCGCATGGAAACTTTCTAGATGCCTTCCATCTCTACCAGGACAACATTGAGATTGTGCACTAATCCAATATGTCAGCAAAGAGGTTTCATTCTAGATAAGTAGCAATGGAGAGTTGTATAGCACCATGAGCTACTTACCCATCACATGCATATTAGCAGTATGCTATCATTAATGCAAACATTCTATTATGCATAATACATTAACTGAATATAAACGAATGCATAACAAAACAATATCATGAAATGACAATTGAATACTTATCTTTATTTGTTCGTGGGTGGACTCCTTCTTGAGTCTTCAACTTCATCGTCTTCTTCATTCATAATAGCATCGTTTCTTATCTAAATGCTAGGATGGATAAGAGGTTCTTCAAGAGTTCAGTTCTTCATATTCCTCATCGCTTGAGGGATCTTCTTTGGATGGTGAGAGCTTGATCTTTACTTTCTCTCATCTTCTCTTTTCTTCTTATGAGTCGAGCTTCTTCTTCTTCTTGAGGTCTGTTGAAAGTAATCACTTCCTTCTGGAACACATTCCTTGAATTAATGAATCCTACGATCCTGGGAGGCCATTCAAGGTGGCCATCACCACTTCTGCATTCTTCACTTCTTCTTTTACCGCTTCAAGTTGTTCTTTGATTTGAAAGACTCTTATGACGGCATGGTCTCTGCATTCTAGATCTTCACATTCTTCAACTATTTCTCAAGGTCATCTTCTGATGTATGTTCTTCCCTTCAAATAGCTTGGTCAAGGAATCAAACATCTTCGGTGTCTTTGGGGAGACACTTGTGGTACAAGTTGATTCGTGACTGAATCAGCAATGATCTTCTTGGCCCTGACCAAGTTCTTCTTGTGTAAGGCTTCTAGCCTCATCTCCCTCTGGAACTGGAACCTCTATACTCATGTAGGTGTCCAATCCATTTTCTTCAGAGAGATCAAACACTTCTATGCTTGGAAGTTGTCAACTTCACCAAGCTTATCATCAAGCTAATGTGATAGATCACTTTGAAATGAGAACCTCAAATGAAAATAGCAAAGGATTAGATCTTACCAATTTGAGGTGTTCGTCCTGGTTCCGGAGCTGGCTGATCTAGGGTTTGTCACAGAAACGCTAATTTTCAAAAATTGAAATCTTTCAGATCTAATTGGATAGACAGATAGATCTCTTCAAATGGAGCTGTCCAATGTACTCCTTTCCTGAAAACAGTGGAGGGAAGCTCCCGGAACAGGAAGCCCTAATTTTCCAATTTCTTCTACAGAAATGCTTGTTGCTGTTTTTGTGATATCTCCGAAATTAATACTCCTATGTGTCTGATATTTTGTACTGAGGTAACCTCACATGTCCCTGATCTAACACCGCAGGTTTCATCAGAATTGGTTTCACCATTTGGGATTTATGATCTTTTTCCCAAGGTGACCTGTTACAGGACTGTTCAGAATAGCGAAGTTGTACGGCATTCCACGTGTCATTGGTTCATCTTCTGAGTCTGATATTCGAACCACCGAAATTAAATTCTGTTCCCTTTCTAGAACATCTTCAGGAATTCCATTTGGACCTCTGTAGCCCAATATATTGCAATTTTCCCCAGGTGTCCTGTTTAGGGATGAATTCTGGAAGAGGCTGGAGCCCTAACTTGGAGGGATCATATCTCCCAGAATATAGCGAATCTGAGGCTTATTTTTGGACATATTGTTCATCAGGATTTTATCTTCAGCCCCTACAATTTTTAGATTTTTAGACTTCTCCAACCTTGGAATATAGCAACTGTACCAAAACTTAGCAGTTTTAGTATTTAGGGTTTTTCCTAGCTTGAGGTCAAACTAGGGTTTGACTTTCCTGAAGTTTCACCCAACCAAATTTCTTGATCCAGGTCTCTAAACTTAGGTTTTGATGAGGAGAAAAATCCTATGCTGGTCTCACTCAAAAATTCCTCTTTTGTAGAAAGCCCTAATTTCCGCATCGAAAACTGAAAATGCTTGGAATCAAATTCCGCTTCGACAGAAAGATGCACCCTTCAATGGAGAGTCATCCTATCATACTTTTGCTGATGGATTGTGGAGAGAGACCCAAAAATTAAGAAGCCCTAGATTTTGCAGCTGCACAATGTCTTCTTCTTAGGTTAGCTCTGATACCATGTTAATTTTTCATCATATAAGCTAGCATTATGATCTTAGGATCTTTTCACTGAGAGAATAACAAGCACAGCAATAAAACATAAGCACATCACAAGAGACAAGAGACAAAGAGTTTTCCTCAGGGAAACCATAAAGGAGAAAACCCCGCAACTTCCTCAGAGATAGAATCAACACCAAAACAGTAAAAGCCCAAAACAGTAAGATGCACTCTCGACAGCAGTAGTCTTCTTCTCGTCTAGTCCCAGTGTATTTCCTTCCTCACTAATGCGCCACACTTGAGTGAGTGAGTGATGTGTTGCAAGTGATAAATAGAGAGGCTCTCACTCTCTATTTATATTCTTCCATTCACTTGAAGTGCACTCCAACATGTTGGCCTCACTTAACAATTACTTACTAGAGCCGACATCTCTAGGAGTGTCTAATAACCCTAGTGCCCCACCACTTGTGGGGACTTTGCCTCCTCTGACCAATAGGAGGGTAACACAATGGTGGGGACTATTGCCCCGACTTACAATGACTCACCTAGGGTCGAATTCACTAGGATAGTCTAATAACCCAAGGGCCCCACAACTGTGGGGACTTTAACCCTTGACCAATAGGAGGGTTAGCCACAATGACTTGACATGACTTTCTCATTATAGAAACTTCCCGATTGAAACATCGGGGCATGACATGACTCAAATACATCCTGGAATAAACATCGGGTTACAATAGATAAGAAATACAAGTGAATACATTCTGAAGTTACAATTACATCAACACCTGATACTTTGGTATGGATTGGGAATAACCAGTTGGGTACTGTCACTGCAAAACTGGCCTATCTTTCTTTGTTTAAACAACATCGGTTGCTGCAGTCGGAGTGGTGGTATACCATTCTTTGGGAGGTGAAAGTGTCATCCAAAGTTAAGTGTTTTGTATGGCTTGTCCTTAAGAACACGATTCTCACTTGGGATGTATTACAACTATGTGGTATTCATGGGCCGAGTATATGCTTATATTGTTTGAATGCTTTGGAATTGGTCGACCATTTATTTGTTTTTTTCTCATTCTTTCGAACTGTGGTTGTTTCTGTGTAGTGGTTTGAATTGTCAGTGGACTTGGGTCGATGGCTCTATTGTTGATTTTTTATTGAAGGTTGCAAGTCACCCACTTTTATCACTTGAGCTTGTGATGGTGTGTATCTAGGAAGTTTGGTGTGCTAGGAATTGCTCCATCTTTCAGTTGATTTCTATAAATATTGGCCGCATTGCACAAAAGGTTTTATCATACTATGTTTCTCTATCAACAACTGGTCCTCGAACTAGCGTTAGGAGTATTAGCTACCCTGCACATTTTGATGGCGACAGGGTTCATTTTTTTGATTGGGCTAAGTTGAATGGCTCACATGGGGTGGGTATGATCATTTAGCTGGAGGTGAACCATTATTTTATGCTTTGTATGGATGCTGGAAATGGTACGAATACCCGAGCTGATTTAATGGCTCTTTGGGGTCTACTTTTTTTTTCCAGGTCACGTGGGATTCGATTGCTGCTAGTATATGGGGACTCCAAAGTTATTGTTGACTGGCACTGAACTTACACTCTATACAGTCTATTAGTCTCTTCCATTGGCTCAAGAGGGTCAGAGGGCTGCTAGATTTCTTTTCTTCACTCTCTATTAGGAATATCTATCAGGAATTCTCTTTTGCTTTCTTTCCTTATTCAAGATGTGCTCTCAGTCCTCCATAGATAATGCACTTTCCTCCTTTAGCTACAAAGTCTGCCAGCTTATCCATTCTTTCAGTCCTTACTTTAATCGACCAATATTAATCTACTGCACGTACTGATGAGATATTTTGCTTTCTTTCCTTCTTAGGGGGAGGAACCATTCGACGGAGAGAGAATGACCGTTTTTTGTAGGGGCAGATTGCACGTGTTTTGTATGAGAGAAATGCATGTTTATTACTACGAAGTGCGATAGTGCAATTCCCAGGAGGATTCCTTATCAAAGCAGGCGATTGGTATAGGGCCTGGCTCGATCTTATGGAAGGATCTCTCTAATGGAGTTCTCATTGCTGATGGGAACTTGAGATATTACTAAGACTCTTTGTTTTATGCACTATATGTAGACCGTGTTTTTGTTAAAATGCGGATCGTTGTGGTATTTGTGCACTCTCTATGTTTTAGTAGGGTAAGATATTGAAGGTTTTTATGGAACATAATGATATTTGATAGAACATACTGGATATGGATTGCTGGTCTTTGTGTAAAAGGCTTTTTGCTGATGTAATTGTTGTATTTTCAGACACAACTTTATATAATATAAGGTTGTCCTTTTCCTCGTGAAAAAAAATGTTCGTGATGATAGTATATCGTGACCACTTTTTGAGGTAAAAGATGTTAAATGCATAATCGTTCTAAATGCATACTGAATGGTGAACTCATTTTGTTGCAATGCATTCATTATGTTTATATATATTATGCAAATAGTTGATAGAGTGATAATGAGCTAAAACTAAGTGAAAATTTCCAACCACAAGAAGGAGGTTTGTGAGATTCGTATCAAGAAGGAGATCGACGGCCGTGGTGAAGGCTGCACCGATCCGACGATTGGAAAATTGCAGAGAAAGATTTGTGGAACGAAAGTTGCGGGGAGTAACTTTGGAGGGTAGGTCCGCAACCCGCTTGCAGAAAAGCTGTCGCGGAAAGGAAATTGCGGGGGGAGCAATTTCGGAAGGTTTGATCGCGCCCGCATCCCGCAACCCGCATGCAGCAACTCTATAGCGGAAACAGAGTTGCAGAAAAGTCTGTTGCGGAGACGAAGTTGCGGGGAGGCAATTTTAGCATAGAATTTGGCCGAGGGCTAAATTTGGCAGTGGTGCTAAGTGTTGGAGCCACCAGATCCTGGAGGTGCTGGCAAGGTTGTTGCACCACACCCGTACTAAGCCATAAATTATTGCACCAGAAATGAAATCTTATTTCTACTTTTTCTCAATAACCAGGCCCAATTTCTTTTTAAATCGACATTCAATTTAAGAACAAAACCCAAATATATATAACTTAAGTCATATATATATTTTGAATTTAAAATATATATATATATTTTGAATTTAAAATATATATATATATATATTTTATAAAAATTGAATATTGATTTTAGAAAAAATATCATCTTTTATTTTAAGACTAAATTGTTCTGGTACATATCGCTTCAATTATTTTACTTTGACTTTTGATTCAACAAAAGTATTTCGTGCATGCATAAAATCAAACATATATGAATTCATAAAAACTATTATCAAACATATATGAATTCATAAAAGTTGATAATATATGACTTTATAAAATTTAATGTTAGATTGCCACATCAATAAATTAATAGTGCAGTCCTAATCAAATATTTCTATCCACATTAAATCATAACTTTTAATGAGCTAGTCTCTAAGTCCCCTTAAAAGAAATGACAACCCAATGCAAGCTAATTGTAAGTTCAATTCGAAAACTACATGGAAAGTCATAATAACTTTAACCCCTGATTGCATGTAACTATACCTTTAACCCCTTATTGCATGTGACACATGGTTATTACGTGTGAATCACATGGTTTCATGCAAAATTACTGAGTGACGCAGGGTTATTACGTGTGAATCGCATGGTTTCGTGCAAAACTGATGATTTTTACATTCAATAGAACAAAACAACACCAAATGCAGTTGGATGCCAAATTAATGACGAAGAACCAAGAGAATGCACACCAAAGGGGATTGAAATTTTGTGTCTAAACACCCCAAGAAAGAGAAATTAATAGTATCACAAGACCTGGTGGACAACCGCAAAAGCCCTAAATAAAATACATTGTAATTATGTTACAATTTATAATCCTGGAGTCGAAAAGTTGCAGACTTTGAAAACAGGAAATGGTGTCCACAAGTTAAATCCACTATCCTTGCTAAGTCTGCAAACCTTTGACCTTAGAGAAATAATCTATGTCTCTCCAGAAGAGAAAAAATATACTTATAACAAATTGCAACTATACTTGCAAAGCAAAGCTCTGTCCATGGTATAAAAGATTGCAGAACATTTACAAACCCTACCACCATTAAAAAAATTGCAGGTTTTGGAAGCCTTCAAGTTATGTATTGAGATTGAGTCAAATGTTCCATAGTAGGCCATGGGAGTCTTCCATGTTTGCATATCTGGTGTGTTTTTCTTGACAAAGTGGTTGGGCTCTCACTTTGCAGTTTTTTTAAATTTGGGCAATCTCCAGCCCCACCATGAAAAAAATAGCGTCCTCTACTGTCCTAAACGAAATCAATTGCGCATTTGCACCATTTACCAATACATATTAACATTAGAAATTGGTCTTGGAATGACATCAAGAAAATGTTGGCATGTTTACATTTGCAGTCAGATAGTTACAAGGAGGAGGATTGATAAACAACAATGAAATATTACATCTGTTTAGCATGGCCATTGTCCAAACCTGTAAAGAGATTAATATCAAATATCATCTATTTCAGATCAAAGTCTGCCATTAACAGTGTGAAAAAACCAACATTCTTTCATATAGGCACCTTTGCACGTTCTACCAATACATAAAACATCACTGGTATAAATTAAGCTGATAAAAAGTTGGACTTGGTATCACATCAAGAAACGGTATTGCATGTTTACAGTAAGAACAAGATGTGAGCAGAGCAGAACTGGATAAAGGAAACACTAGGAGGGTCGATAAACAACATTAACATTGAAATATTACATGTTTACATTTGCAACAAGATGTGAGCGGAGCAGAACTGGCTAAAGCAAGACAAGGAGAGTTGATAAATAGCATTAACATTCAAATATTACATTTGATTTATGGCAAATGTACAAGTCCCTCAAATAGACAGGCCAGGGAGATTAATTTTAAATGCCATCTATTTCAATTCAAAATCTTTGATAAACAAACTTTGTAGTTGAGAGCTTTTCAACTTCAACTGGGAAAAGCTGCTGTAGGAGAAAATATTTGCCCTATTCATATGTAGTCCCTTACTACAGCTTAAAGGAACAGAGCTCTGTCCATAGTATAAAAGATTGCAGCACATTTACAAACCCTACCACCATAAAAAAAAATTGCAGGTTTTGGAAGCCTTCATGTTATGTTATTGAGATTGAGTCAAATGTTCCATGGTAGGTCCTGGGAGTCTTCTATGTTTGAATATAGTTTTTCTTCACAAAGTTGTTGGGCACTCACTTTGAAGTTTTTGTGAAGTTAGGCAATCTCCAGCCTCACCATGAAAAAAATAGCATCCTCTACTGTCCTAAATGAAAAAATTAGGCATTTGCACCTTGTACCAATACATATTAACATTACAAGTTGACCTTGGTGTGACATTAAGAAAATGTTTCCATATTTACATTTGAATCAGATACGAGCAAGACAAGGAATAGGATTGTTAAACCAAATTGAAATGTTACATATGTTTAACTTGGACACTGTACAAACCTGTAAAGAGATAAGATAAAGATATTTATATCAAACGTCATCTATTTCAGTTCAAAATCTGTAATTAACAGTATAAAAAAACCAACATCCTTCTCACATTGGCAATTTTGCACTTTCTACCCATACATAAAACATCACTTGCATAAATTAAGCTTTAAAGAATTGGACTTTGTATCACACCAAGAAACGGTATTGCATGTTTACATTTAGAACAAGATGAGAGCAGAGCAGAGCTGGCTAAAAGCAATACAAGAAGGGTTGATAAATAACATTAACATTCAAATATTACACTTGATTATTGGCAAATGTACAAATCTCTCGAATAGATAAGCCAAGAAAATTTAATGTACAAATCTCTCAAATAGATAAGCCAAGAAAATTCATATTAAATGCCATCTATTTTAATTCAAAATCTGTGATGAGCAAACTCTGCACATAAGAGCTTTTCAACTTCAACTGGGAAAAGCTGCTGTAGAAGAAAATATTTCCCCCAATCATATGTAGTCACTCGCTACAGCTTAAAGAGCAGAACAAGCTCCATTGGTGTTGTAGGGCTCCAAATCTGAGGAACAGAGTAGGAAAAGTGAGCAAATGATTTGCTCAGCATATCTGAGTATCCCATACTTTTATCCAGAATCACTTGATTTCTGCATCGCTTAGTCAGTAATGAAATAAAATCTATTCTGTATCAACACTGTAGAGATAAGCCCATATGATGTGCTATCTCATTCACTGTACCCACAGATGACCTGCAGTAGCTGAAGAAGAGGAAGAGGAAGAAGACACCACAGAGTAGTTGAAGGATTTAAGTGGTTTTAACAGTGATCTGAAGGAGTGGGCAAGGGAAGAGGCAATGGCTGCCTTCACCTGCCCTCTTTTGGGGGTTTTCCTCACAGAATGAGTGGCAGTAGCAGGCATCTCTATTGATATTTATGGACTGAACTGAATGAATTGATTGGTGGAGGAAGAACGCTACAGAGAGTAAAGGCTTCAGAGAAAGGATGAATGGAGAAGAGTGGTTACAGAAAGGAGAGGATGGCGAGTATTTATGGTTTCCATTCCCAGATCCGAGTGTGAACCCTACAATGGAAATCGAAGCAGTTCAACTGTGTTGTTCGGTGTGAAAAGGGGTATTTGAGTGTCAGGGTGGGCCCAACCAGTGAATTGAATGTAGACTGAAAGTGGAAGATAGTTGACGTGGGCCGATGACATATCACCTTTAGGATAACAACAAAAAGAATGAGAATCTTTCATGTCCCACTATGAAAGATAAGTTCAAGTTCAATTGCATCTATTTCCAGCACGTGACCGATGTACGGTAGAACAGATTGAACCTTCAACCGCCTGAAGGCAGGCTGGTTGACTGGAAGCAATATTTTTCATAAAAGTGGCAACAAGACTTTTTTCAAACGAGAGTTGAATGCCAATGGATGGAATTTGACGGGTAAATGCCCGTCATGGGTCAATTTACCCTTCAAATACGGTTAAAATTTTGGCCAGACCATCAAAATTTGGCTTAAAATACAGAAAACGTTACAGATTTTGTTTGTTACCGGCAGTTTTGACGGGTGTTCGTCATTTGAAATTCCAACCACATTATCTAGACACCAATTATGTAATCTTGTCCTCTCCAGGTAGGTCTTACAAGTCACACTGAAGAGATACACGGTGTAGAGTTATAGAGTTAAGTCATGAGGGGTAGATTAGTTGGTTTTAATGGGGTTTTGTTTTTATGAGATTTTATGTTCAAACTTTATGGTGAAGGGTGAGATAGCTAAGAACAACTTTGAGGTTTGATAGTTATCTTGATGATTCGATTCCTGCAAAGAGGTTGTGAATTCAAAGGCTGATCTCGGCTCATAAGATTAGTATCCAGGTTGTTCAGTTAACTGAAAGACATGGACTGCATAAAAAGTTCCTCATGATTAAGAAAAAAAAAAAAAACCATGGGCAGAACCCACATGTTAATAGTAATTCCACGGCCACCATATTTCTGCATTCAATTGTTTGTTCACGAAAATATGTTTTTTCATCAAAGGACCAAGAATGATTATATATTTTTCGAAGTTAAAAAAGACCCGGAAAATACCTCGAGTTTATAACAAGTTTGAATAAAATTTATTCTAGATTGTATGTCTTAGTCTGCATTGAATAAAATTATTCCACAAATATAGGAACCAGGCTATCGGGCCAGATCGCCAACAGCCCATAGCCTCCTATCTTTGATGACAATCCCGTTTGATAGGACAAGTTAATTTTGTGGTAAATGGAATACTTTAGGGCAAGAAATTTTGATAGAATGTGGTAGAAATTTTAGGCATCATAGTTTTAGTGTCATCTAAATTCATATTTTTAATTATTATATCTATTTTATATTAATTGAAGGATTAAAATATATAATATATATTTTAAAATAAGAATTTTAAATTTTTATTAAATTTTAATAAAGAAGTTTGTTACAAGATTAAAGGTTTTCTAACCAACCAATTATATATTGAAGTTGTGTTTTTTTTAAGGAGTTGAAGGGGAGATGTATTAATGGTGGCACACATTATCTACATTAGAGGACCTTGATCTCTTGTTATGAGGATATACAACTTGCGTTGACCTAACGGTTAAGAACATGTGTTTCCTCTTGTCATAGGTTCAAATCTAGAGGGGGGTAGGATATGTACACCTCCGTAGACTTTAGCAGTCGAATCGTTACAGAGAGAGAGGTTCATTGTCCCACAAACAAAGGGACCTCATACACCAATTTGGTGTCTGGCTTAGTTGTGGCCTTAAAAATAAATTATTGTTATTATTGAACCTATTTTGGAGCCTTCTCTTCTTGTCTTCAAAAGGTTGATCATCTTTTGTGACCAAGTCCTCATAGGTGGAGTGCGGAGACAAGTAGAAGTGGATGGAGGACTGGTTAATGTCTATGTTGGTGGTTGTTAGTGTCCAACTTCTAGGTGTGACATAAATGGCCAAAATCATAGAGTTCTTGGTCAAGGTGGGAAACTGCCTATGTTGGTGCTCGTCAAAAGTGACATATATGACTTAAGTTCTATTTGGTCCTCATTTAAGGTTATGTGAATAACCTTAGGCTCTATAAAAGTAGTCTAACACTTGAGTGCATGTGACTACGATACCACGAATAAGTAGAAGCGTGATCATACCTGGTGTAGGTTAAGAAGGCTCTTAAGGCGCTAGCACACTAGAGGATCCAATAGTCTTCTAACAATTCATCATTGCTTCTTCACATCATTTTAGATGCTCATTAAAATTTGAGGATCCTTAATTATGTTTATGCTTATTGTATTGGTGGGATGTGTTAGTTAGTGCGGTGTTTGAAACTTCCTAAGATGTCACAATTATCTATGGGTGTTATTTCTAATATTGAATCTATGTTGAGGACTCGAGGGGTTAAGCACACTAATCCATTGAGACTTGGATCCTCAACGTCAAGGGATACTAGCACTGTTCATTATTTTCTACATTTATATGACATATTGTGCTTTGAAATTTTCTTGGATTTCTTAAATATGCGGGAGTCAGGTATCTCATTTGGACTGTATTGCTTTGTATCATTTTAGTACAAGATGAATAAAATGAAGCATTTAAGAAGACAAATGAAACTTAGTATAATCACATGAAAGTTTAATGCAAGGAAGTGGAGTGCAAGCATACACTTGTAGAATGCACTATTGTGCAAAGACAATTAGGTGTGATAATAAATGAGTGCTAGTCATTAATGAGGAGTTGATCAATGGAAGAATATTGACTTGGTCAAAATTTCACTTTAATCTTTCAACTAATCAACTTTGATCAACTTCAATCTTGAAGTAATGAACCAAAACTTATATAGCCAACATGAAAATCATGATAAAAAATAATTGAATGTGATAATAAATATGTGCAAGTTTTTGATGTTGATTCGGTGACTTGGTCACCTTTGTTCTTTCACCCAGACAATTTTTATAAGGAGTAAGCTATCTACCCGATGATTTGCATTGGGGTCCATCGGACGCCATTTAATGATAACTTACTCTGTTAGCCTTCTGTGGTTCTGAATGCACCACCCCATGTCATGGCAGCTCTTCTCACCTACGCAATCCATGTTTTGTTTAAGCTTGCCATCCAACATGTCCATTACCTTTCCCAACTTCATTGAGAACCAGATCCATCGTCTGTCCATATGATAACCGGATGGCGTTGCTAATCCATGAGCTCATCTATTTCTCTCCGAGATTTTGTTATTATATTTTAATTCAACTTTAATTATTTTTATTATTTTAGATCGTTGTTTCTGTTTTAACTATGTTAGTTTTTTAGTTTAAGATTTACAGCTTTTTCACTTGAGCCATTAATTAAAAAATCAAATCCACTTGGTGTCGTTCGATATGGGGTACTGCATTTTCAGGGTTTGACATCTTCATTAGCGGCAGGCTCGGCATCAAAGAAGTCATAGATTGTTACTTGCTAAATTATATGGTGCATAATGCTAAAATCCGCAGGATCTGGAAATGAGAAACAAGATGGGTTCTTGCTGGGCGATGATAGAGAAACACAAGAGAAAGGCTATTTGTATTCCTGGTTCGTAGATCATATCCCTTTTACCATTTCTTTTTAGATTATTTTGGGTATGGATTGATGGTCATGTAAATTTCATATGTCAAAAGTGAAAATGGATTATAATGCAGGGTATTCACCATGTGTTGCTTTTGTTGTTACGAGACCTGCGAGTGTTGTATGGATATACTCCATTGTTGCTACCCTTGAGAGAGCAGGAAATGATGCAAGTAATTTATGTCATATTTACTCGGGTCTCAAATGAAGTTGGGCAAGGTAATGGGCCTGCTGGCAAGCTGAAACAAAACATGGATTGCAGAGGTGAGAAGAGTTGCCATGATAGGGGGTGGTACATTTTGAAGGCTAATGAAGTAAGTTATCACTGGACGGCATAGAGTGGGCCCCAATACAAATCGACGGGTATATAGCTTACTCCTTTTCATAAACTCTAATTTCAAAGTAATAAACCAAAACTTGAATAATTGACTTAGAAAAAAACCTTGTTAAAAATAATCATTAAAATATTTTTGATTATTTTATCTCCCATACATATATAAACAAATTTAATCTTTTAAAACTTGATCAATGTGTTATCAAGTTTAGAAATAAGAAATTAATTGAAATAAAGAAAATGCTTATTAACAAAAGGAAAATAAAACTTAGTGTTATCTTTTACTTATGGGCCATTAGAACCATACAATTGTTTTGGAATATCATGCCACACACACACACACACACACACATATTCAGACGAAAAAAGCACTCCTTGGTATTCTATTGAATCAAAGGAATTTTGTACATCAGCAGGAAATATCAGAACCAAACAAGTGGCCTCTAACAACTAACAACTAGCCAGAAAATATAGCTTACATCAATAGCAAATACAAAGAAAATGTATTCCTTTAGATCCCGCTACTGACAAAACTAGGCATTATGTACCATAAAAGTTCCTCTCATAAACTCACTGCATAGCTATCAGCCAAGTATGACCTTAAGGAAGATAATACGAGCCCAAAGGCATCAACCAAGGCAAGGCTAGGGCAATCTGTCATAGTCAAATGTCATGACTAATCAAAAGGAAATAAACTTTCACATATATGAGTCAAAACCAAAAAATCAGAAGACCCGCAGGCCTTTGGCATATAAGAGAAATGCTCTCAAAATAGCTGAATTCTCACTTCCTCCAAACACTCACCTTCACATATTTCAGTAAAGGTAAGATGGCCCGATACCTTATTAAGCCCTGCCTTAGATAATGTATCTGCCCTCTTGTTATATTCCCTACAGACATGGCTGAAATCCATATAAGTGAACGAAGATATACGCATTTTGGTATTGTTGCACCAAGATTCTAAGTTCACCATGGCAAGAGTGGATTCTCCCTTTGCCCAATTTATAATCACAGAGGAGTCACCAAAGTCATGTAGATATGGTAATCCAATGTCTTTGGCAATGTACAATAATGCCTAGAGTGCCAGTAGCTCGGTTCTTGTGTTAGTGTTGTATCCACAGCATAAAATAATGGAGAAATAATGATGTTCATTAATCCAGAGACATGCACCTGCACCTCCCATTGAATCTGCTGCAGCTCCATCAAAGAAAGCCATAGGAAACAGTTTTTTTGGAGGAGGTCCAATATTTCTGACTTTAGTTCTTTTAATATGAGGTACTTAGTGAGTAGTGCCCTGTAGCATAACCCTATGGCAGAGTCTGGAAATATTAGGTTATATGTTCTCAAATATGTAGCTGTTCCCGGTCTTCCATAGATTCCAAATAACAAAAATAGGCAAATGCAGAAGATCCCCATCCTTGGAGAACCAACTGATGAGGTTCCTTGAGAGAGTCAAATCTAACCAAACTAATTGCACATTGAAGAAACTTTCTAAGCTATGTAATACCTCTTGCATGAAAGAACAGTTAACAAATAAATGATCAATAGTTTCAGCATCTGACTTGCATAGGCTACATCATTTGGGACCAATCCAACCCCTCTTATACAGGTTGTCCCAAGTATTAATTTTCTTATTATAAGCCAACCAAGTAAACAACTTGAGTTTCTGTAGGATATTGAATTTCCAAACCTTTAAGAGAATATTTTTTGAAGGATGAGGCAAAAAATCAGACACAATGAGTTCATATGCTTTTTTTGCCGAAACCAAGCCAGAATTCTTGTCATACATCCATAGCAGAGAGTCTTCAAAGTTTCTTAACTTAATACCACCATGAGATAGGCCTTTTACAAAGGTTGTCCAGATATCAACCCAATTACCCCCCAAATCAAGATCCACAGCAGAGTACCAACCATTGTAACCATGTGAAAAACCATCCTGCTTCTGAGCCTGCACCAGATATGTGATCCCATAGTCTGCTAAATTATCCCTCAGGTCCTCTGGGAGACAAAAACGAAGCATCAAGACTTGCTATAGGATCGACACCCAAACATATTTTCCTTCCATCTCCCACCTTCCATCCAAGCTTACAAGTAATCCAAGACAAAATTCTAATAAAACCATTCCAGAAATATGAAGTGCCAATGACTGTGAAATTTCGAGCTCTGATCTAGTCCTCCAAGGGTCTATTTTTTAAATATTTGTGTATAATGATACAGCTCCAAATACCATTCCCCATTAGAATCTGCCACAAAATCTTCAGTCTGAGAGAGATCCCAAACCATTCCAAATTCTTTTTATCCCAACCGCCAAATTCATAAGGGACATAAATAGTTCTCCAACTATCAAAGTGGTATCACTGATGACCCTCAGAATTCCCCCACAGGAATGTAAATATAGAACTCCTCAACAAATTCAGAATGGATATGGGGCATTTGGCCAGAGCAAACCAATAAACCGCAAGCCCTGTAAGAACCGATTTTATGAGAACTAATCTACCTCCAAGTGTAAGCAATCTATAAGTTCAATTCTTAATCTTATTTTCAAACATTTCCACCATCCAACACCAATCTAAATATCTATAACCCAGAGGTTTCAAGCGATATCCCAAGTATTTAAACCCAGAAGTAATAGGTGCTATGTTGTAGGGAAGGAGAGCTACAATTTTTCGACGAGTTTCTTCATCAACATTTTGATAAAGGAAAGAGGTTTTTTCAACACCTACAACCATACCCATAGCTGAACAAAATAAGTCCAGATCTTCTTTGTAGGCACTCCATTCATTAACAATACGAATCCCAAATAGGATCACCTCGTCTACAAATAACATATGAGTTAGAGACAGATGTGGAGAGTACTAGAAACCTTTAATGTGACCCTTTTGCTGAGCATCCAGTATGATCCTGCTGAGACTCTCAATGACCAAGATAAACAATAATGGTGATAAAGGACAACCTTGATGGATGCCCCTTGAAGTAGGGAAAAAATCTGATGGAATTCCATTGACTAAGACAGCAAAACATGAATTTGTGACACAACCCATAATCTAATTAACACCCATCAGAGGAATGCCAATTTGCAGAAGGAGAAGTCTCAGAAAAGTACAATTCACCCTATCAAAGGCTTTGACTAAATCAAGCTTAAGAACCATGACATTTGAATTCTTGGTTTTGATGGAGTGCAAAACCTCCTGAGTAATACCAACAGGTTAAGTAATCTGACGATCCTTTAAAAAACCAAACTGTTGGGCAGAAATGGTCCTATTAAGTCACTATTAAGTAAGGGTTTCAAACGCAGGGCTGCAATTTTTGAAATGACTTTGTAGACAAGGTTGCATAAGGAGATAGGTTGGAAATCAACAAAGGTGGAATGCTTTTCACACTTGGGTATCAGAGTCAAGAAGGTGGAGTTTATTGAACCAGGTACACACCCTTCAGTTCTAGCTTGTTCTGCTGCAAGTACAAGCTCCTCCCCAATCAGGTCAAAAAATGCCAGGAAGAATTAAACTGGACATCCATCCGGACCAGGACTTTTATCTTTCTTGAAACCTTTAAGAACCGATTCAACCTCCTAAAGTGTGATAGGATTAAGGAAGCGGTCCACATCCTCTTCCTAGGTTAGAGTTTGGAAAAGTATATCAGCAATATTTGTTGACTTGTCATCCTTAAATAAATCACTGAAATGTTGTTTACTCAGTTTCTTAAGAGAATCATCATTTGCATATACGTTACCATTAATATCATTAAGCGACCAAATATCTTTGGATTTTCTTCTTGCTGAAGCATAAGCATGAAAAAACTTTGTATTGGCATCCCCTTCTTTTATCCAAAGCACTCTACTTTTTAGTCTATGAGTGGTAACCTCATGAGCCAAAAATTTTCCTTTTGAAGCTTGAATATCTTTCATCTTGTTAGCACTGTTAGCTGTCAGAAGACCAGAATCCATTAGTAGTATGTCAGAGATGTCATAATTTATATCTAGAATATGTTGTTTCCTTTCACAAGATTTCCTTCTTTCCCATCCTTTAACAATGCCTTTGAGTCTTCCCAACTTTTGAGAGAGTGCATCCTGATAGTTTGAAGGTCTCGAAGCCAAAGGAGTCTTCCAAGAGGAAGAAACAAGAGAGGAAAAATCATCTTCTAGGAGCCAAGCCCTATTAAATTTGAAAGGATAGCACTGAGTAGCCAGTCTAGGTCCCCATTCTAGGCAAATAGGATAGTGGTCTGAAACATCTGAAGGAGTAGCCCTGGATCTGTAAAAGGCCAGGCTAGGAAGAAGATGGTCAGAAAGTAAGAAATGGTCAAGTCTTTTGCTAATGCCAGCATCCCCAACACAACCATTCCTCCAGGTAGGGCCAGGGTTGTTCATGGAGAGGTCGACCAGATGGTTTCTAGTAATGAGCTAAGAGAAATATGAAGCTAAGGGGTCAATCCTAACTTTGGGACCCCAGACTTCAGAAGAGGAAATAGTAAAATTTAGGTCACCAACCAAGAGAATATTAGGTAAGGACAGTAAACCACTAGCCAACAATTTGTCCCAAAATATAGTTCTTTGAGTATAAGGCCCATAGAAATTAAAAATGGAGAAAGTCTCAGATAAACCTTTAATACTAGCTTGAAGAATAATACCAGCAAATGTGGAGAAGGCCTTGCAGCGAACCAGGAGAGGGTTCCAACCAGCCAGGAGACCTCTTGAAAGACCAGAAGCATCAACAACACAGAATTCCCACCCAGGTTTGAATTTGGAGAACAGAAGAAGAAATTGGGTAAAATTAAAAATTGTTTCTTGTAACAGAATCATATCAGGATTTAAAACATAGAAGAGAGAGCCAAGGGCTTTTTTTTGGTAAGCCCTCCAAAACCTCGAATGTTCATGGATAAAATCTTCATGGAGAACCAGACCCATCAGGTATGCTTGCTATAAGTGCCTGAGAGGAAGAGGGAGAAGAACATGGATTCCTAGCAGCATTCTTTAATCTAGTTGAGAGAGGAGTATATAGGCCCAAGTTCCTTGGATCATCTGATGTTGGTTTCTTTGCCTTACAGATAGTAACATTTTTAAAATGTATAGAGTCCGGGGGGAGCATGGATGGAGAGATAGGGTCCTTATTCGTAAAGATTGAAAGTGAGTTTAAGAGAAAGGGATCCAAGAAAGATGGGGCATCTCTGGTACTTGAGGGAAAAATGATAGGTGAAGAAGTAGCCCCAGGCAAGGAGGAAGGAGGAGAAGTGGAGGAGGCTGGGAGTGAAGGAAAGTGTTCCAGAGTGAAAGGGGGAGGACCCTCCTTAGCAAGTTCTGATGGCGGAGTAATAGGTGAAGAAGAGGGGTTCGACAGTGCATTTTCAAAAGCCACTGAACGAGAAAGACGAGCACAAACTTCAAGATCTTCAATATAAATTAGTTCTCCCTTTGACAGTCCTTCATAAGGTGTAGGAGAGGAGGAGACATACATCGCCTCAAGAGAGGTAGTCAAAGGCAACTCTGGAGGGATATAGACTTCAGGTGAGGGGGAAGCAGACCCAGAACTAATATCAAACCCATGTTTGACAAGATGACCACTATGAAGAAGAGCACATGAATTGTGCAAGTGACCAGTCTCATGGAAATAATTACACTTGAATGGCATGTGCAGGTAGTCAAGATTCTGAGCAATAACATGGTCACCGCAGACAAGGTCAACCTCAGGAAGTAATCCTTTGGAGATGTCAAGTTCTACCAACACCTTGGTTAACCGCTTGTCAAAAATCAAGTGAAAATCCTTTTCAAGTGCAGCAAAACGACCAAGCGAGTTTGCCAGACTAGTCAGGATATCTTTACTTCACGGAGGGAAGGGTAAGGCTGGTAAAAGAACCCATAGGTGACCTATGGTTACCCTTTTCGTGAGCGAATCAAAGCCTGAGTGCCAATGGCTCAGGACCAAGGAGCCCCTCAGTACTATCCAGAGAGTCCCTAGAATGCGGGTAGCATGCACCTCCTCTATGAAGACAAAACCCAACCAATTGTTCACAAGAAAAATGATCGAAGGAACATAGTGAATGATGGGCTTCCAATGAATAGTCGCCCATTCTTCTTTAGACAATGAACAATACTCTAGCCTCCTAATAAGGGCCCTATGATAGAGGGATTCCACCTTATCGAGGTAAACATCATGACCTAATACAAAACGGTGCTTAGCATCAAGCGTCTTAAGTGCCTTTGCTTTCCGGTGGGCACGACTAGAATTCAACGACCGGGTAGGTTTTGAACCCCCACCACCCACAGAAGGGGCAACCAAGTTATCACAAGAAGGAATTATAACTCCCTCAAATGGGCACAAACAAAAACCTGCATCCAAGGTCAACCACAACCGAGACATTCAGACTGCAGGAATCCCAACCCTGAGCAAACATTATCCCAGTAACCATGGTCAAACATAAACAACAAGCAAGGACACCAACAACCCAAACTACATGTCAAGGTTTTAACCCTAACCGATGCACCCAATACCACCGGTGACCAAGGTCATACAGATGCCAACAAGCGCGAATACCAAAAACCAATACAAGCCTATTAAGGTTGAAACCCTAACCAACCACCCCAACCAGCATCGACGCCTGACATAAAACCCCAAACAACCAACCAGGGTAAAAATCGCAACTGCAAGTAGTTGAAACCACCTCAAGTAGTCAGTAAACAATAGACAGACCAAATACCGACCAACAAACTAAGAAGAAGATAAAAACAGATTCCCACTTTTTAATCATGGTTGGTACTAACCCTCAGGTGCGAGGGTGAACTCCATGTGAGGTGCCCGACAAAAAAATGTCCATAAACCCTTTCAAAAATGAGTTTATACCAAGCACTAGACCAAAGCAAAAAAGACAATAAAAAATATAGTGTCAGAAGGTACTTGGTCGCAATAGAGCACCAGTTCCCGTGATAATGTTGTTTGCTGCATAAAGTCAACCAAGGAGTCCGTCACCCATCAAATAACAATCATGAAAAATACATTGTAGACTCCGACCAAACAGTCCGATATGACAAGTTTCGATGCCTGACTAAAAGGAACAATAACAATAATGAAACCTCACAAAAGTCACCGCTCAAAAAGGCAAAGGTGACAGGGTTCAAATCCTAGCCTTAAGAGGTCGTGTAAGCGCAAAATCAGGGCTACAACGTGCATGGCATACCAATAACCCCAAAGGAAGCACAATAGTCGGGCTTTCTATACGCCGCACCAAAAAAGAAATCAATCAAAGCACTGCATACCGGCCAATAAACCAAGTAAGGAGCCACCAGAAGACAAAGTAAGACCAGCTACAGACAAGCTTGGCAAAAGACCTAATCTTTGAAATCAATCCTCGCTCCGCTCCGCTACCACTCAGGTGAAGTGGGAAGTTGTAACCACCATGCCATATATATATATATATATATATATATATATATATATATAACTATATATATATATAA
>LPNX011211761.1:314389-324903 GCA_001517045.1 Pseudotsuga menziesii
TGTTACCACTTTGGTTTTATTACGCCAAGAGGCACTCTACAGCCCAGTATGGGGGAGATCTTGTAACGTGATGTAACGTTTGTAACATGTTGGAAAAAAATAATAGTGATGATGAATATTATGGGAGATATCTTGTAACGTGATGTAACGTTAGTAACATGTTGGCAAAAAATAATAGTGATAGTGAATATTATGGGAGAGATCTTGTAACGTGATGTAATGTTTGTAACATGTCGGTAAAAAATAATAATGACAGTGAATATTATGGGAGAGATCTTGTAATGTGATGTAATGTTTGTAACGTTTGTAATATTGAAGTAACTAATGTGAAAAGTAGTAAATATTTTGTCAGCCTACTAATGTAAGGTTGTAACGTTTCGTTTGAAATACACTCGCTATATTAATACACCAAAACAACAAAAATATTATAGAAAAAAACTAAGTATTCTCAAGCAGCTATTCGAGACGAGGAATCTGATCAAGCAGCTATTCGAGACGAGGAATCTGATCAGGTAATCTATTAGTAGCTCTACAGACCTCCTCAGATACAAATCTAAATCTTCCTCCCTTCCTCCGCAGCTCTAGCTCCAGCTCCACTTGCAGCTCTCCTCCCAGTGTACCGCATGCTCCTCCCATTGTGCAGCCCTCTTCCTCCTCCCACGCTGCACCCCTCATCCTCCTCCCACGCCACACCCCTACCCCACCACATCCTCCCCCCTACGCAGCCACCTACACCTCCCCTTCTCCTCCTCCACCGTGTCCTCCTCCCCTCCGCCGTCCTCCTCTCCTCCTCCCACTGTGCGTCCTCCCCTCCTCCTGGCACTGTCCTTCCACTGCGTGTCCTCCTATTGTGCGTCCTCCCCTCCTCCTCCCATCGTCCTCCCCTCCACCGTCCTCCCCTCCTCCTCCCATGCCGCACCCCTCCTCCACCATGTCCTCCTCCCCTGTCGCCACCGCCTGCACCTGCAAATGCAAAATTCAATGTTAAAATGTAATATTACATTTTAATATTACATTCAATTTTAAAATTTAAAATATTAAAATTCAATGTAAATATTTAAAAAATTAATATTACATTTAAAATTTAATTTAATATTTAGATTAATTTTAATATTATATTAAAATTAATATTTATATTAAATTAATATTTATATTATCTGTGAGATGTAGAATAGTTGGTGGTGGGGTATGGTTAAGATGCACCCTAAGCTGAAAGGTCGCTGGTTCTAATCCCGTCGGATACCAAAAAATCCAACCATGTTAAGGGTTGGTGCGGTCTAGGCCGGGTGCGATCCTCAGGTGATTTTGATAGCTTAGATGCCCCTGGTTCGTGGTTACTTAGCCAATGGCAACCCTGCTAGTCAGGGGGGTTCCACCACTTTGCCAACAAAAGAAAAAAATTAATATTTATATTAAATTTAGGTATGTCACAGGTATATATAAAAAATATTTGCCATGCATAATAGGAACTACTTGTGGTATAGTGGTGAGGGTGTTGGGATAATGGGTGTGAGGTGCAAGGTTCAATCCTCTTAGATCAACTTTTTTACTTAAAAAATATTAAATTTAGGTATGCCACAGGTATATATAAAAATTCTTTGCCATGCATAATACGAACTACCTATGGTATAGTGGTAAGGGTGTTGGGATAATGGGTGTGAGGTCCAAGGTTCAATCCTCCTAGATCACCTTTTTGTCTTGAAAATATATAGAATTTAGTAATTTAGAATTTCATGTAAAGTGAGTTGTATACTTGCATAGTTTTCAGTGTATGGTTTTTTTATTGCATTTTTTTTCAGTGTAGTTGTTATTCTAGCGATGCATTGCTTTTAGTTTATATTTCCTAGATGCATAAATGTCAACATATATGTTAATGTTTGACATTTTTATATAGTGTCTAAACTAGAAATGGAAGATGTGCATGCAGAAGATGCTTTTTCATTGCATTTTAAAAATTGAAATAAAATTTACTCTGCTATCTATAGATACAAAATCATATCTACTATTTTCATTCTCTTAAGAATTCTTTCATTTACTTAAAGCATTTTAACTATGCTAGAGTACGACCTCCTTCGGGTTCCACCTGTACATCATTCCAGTTAACAACATGAGTAGCATCATGAACATATTTCTTTAATACAAAAATGTCAAAAACATTCTGAACTCTTAAATTCGGTGGCAACGCTAACTGATAGGCTACCTGTCCAATCCTGGACAGTGTTTGAAAAGGACCACAATAACGAGGTGCTAGTTTGGCACAACTACCCAACCTCAGAGAGCTCTTTTTGGGTCTCACCTTGATGAACACATGTTCACCTACCTAAAACTCTTTTGGGGTTCTTTTAAGGTCTGCTTGACTTTTCTGTCGATCTTGCAGAATTTTCAGATTACCTTGTACCTGCTTTACAATTTCTTCCATTTCTTTCAATAATTCAGGACCTAATACTAACCTGTCCACCGGATTACTCCAAGATATAGTAGTGTTACACTTCCTTCCATACAAAATTTTGAAAGAACTAAATTTGGCTGAAGCTTGATAACTATTATTGTAAGCAAACTCTACTAGGTGTAAATAATCTTCCCATTTACCTGGCTAATCCTTTACATACATTCTTAGTAAATCTTCCAATACTTGATTTACTCTTTCAGTTGTCCATCAGTTTGAGGATGGAACGAGGTACTAAAATTTGGTGTACTATTTAATCCTTTAAACAGAGATCTCCAAAAGTTACCTGTAAATTTAGGGTCTTGATCTGAGATTATAACTTTCGGTATCCCATGTAGTCGAAATTTTTTCTTTAAAACAATATCAGCTATGTTTGCAGCTTTATAAGTAGTTTTTACAGGTATAAAATGGGCTGCTTTACTCAATTTGTCAACTACTACCATTATAAAATCATTTAAGTTTTGATTTTTAGGCAGTCCAGTAACAAAATCAAGACTAATTATCTCTCATTTCCAGCTAGGAATGGGCAATGGCTGAAGTAGTCCAACTGGATGTTGATGTTCAGTTTTTACTTGCTAACATTCAAAACATCTAGTGATATATTCTGCCAGTTTAGTCATCATGTTTGGCCAAAAATATTATTTTCTTAACATAGTTATAGTCTTCTGATAACCTGGATGGCCTGAGTAAGGAGGTTTATGGATTTCATCTAAAATTAATAACCTGATTTTAGGTACATACATTCTATCTTTATACAGTAAAGATCATTTTTCATTCAAGCTGTACCCTGTACTTAGACTTTCTATTGGATTTTCTTTTGCTTTTGCTTGTAATTTTTGGTAAATTTCATCTTGTTCTAACCCTGCTTTAAGTTGTTCTTCCAGATCTATTGTATAAGTGCTGATAACTGCTGTAAAGTTCAGCTTTGCATTTCTACTTAATGCATCAGGAACTTTATTTTTTTCTCTTTAATGTGTTGAATTTCAAAATCATACTCACTTAGAAAGGCTAGCCACCTAGCTTGTCTAGCATTCAGGTTAGGTTGATCTAACAGATATTTTAGTCCTTTATTATTTGTCATTAGAAATAAATTTTCTTCCAATTAAATGATGACGCCACATCTTTAGAGCATGTATGACAGCAGCTAATTCCAAATCATAGGTTGCATAATTATTTTCATGAATTTTTAATTTCGTAGACTCATAAGAAATAACATGCCCTTCTTGAGTCAATACTCCGCCTAAACCATCATTGCAGGTGTCAATACACACTATAAAATCTTTATTTGGATCAACTATTCTTAAAATAGGTGCGCTGGTTAATAAGGTTTTTAACTTTTTAAAACTATCCTCGCACTTCTGATTCCAATCAAATTTCTTTCCCTTTTTCTGCAAAGAGGTTATCGGATTTGCGACTCTCGAAAACCCTTCAATGAACCTCTAGTAATAACCGGTAATTCCCATGAAGGATCGAACATCAGTTACGTCTTTAGGAACTGGCCAATCCTCAATCGCCTTTATCTTTTCAGGATCCACCGAAATTCCTTCTTTAGTCAGCACATGACCTAAGTACTGGATTTTATTTCTTAAAGAAGTCGCATTTACTAAACTTTGCAAGGAGTTAATGATCTCGCAACTCTTGCAAGACAATTTTTAAATGTTCGTTATGCTCTTCGTTAGATTTCGAATAGATTAATATGTCGTCGATAAACACGGCCACAAAAGTATCCATATATTTATGCATTACATTATTCATTAGACACATAAAAACAACTGGAGCATTAGTAAGGTCGAATGGCATGACGACAAACTCATAATGGCCATATCGAGTCCTAAAATCTATTTTAAAGATGTCTTCATCTTTAATTCTAACTTGGTGATATCCAGACCGTAAATCAATTTTTGAAAACACCGTGGCTCCATGTAGTTGATTAAACAGATCATCTATGCGAGGTAACAGGTATCTATTTTTAATAGTCATCTTATTTAACTGATGATAATCTATGCAAAGTTGTAGAGTCCCGTCCTTTTTCTTAACAAAAATGACAGGTGCCCCCCAGGGAGACACACTGGGTTGAATGTATTTCTTGTCAATAAGTTCTTTTAATTGTGACTTAAGTTCATTAAGTTCAAGTATATTCATCCGATATGGGGCCTTTGAGCTGGGTACTACACCAGGTACTAGCTCAATGGTAAAATCTAATTCCCTTTTCGGCGGCAGTCCTGGAATTTCTTCCGGAAATACATCTGCATACTCTTTTAAAACTGGTATCTCTTCCAATTTTAGTTTATCTATGTTGTTTAAATTTTCCTCATTAGTTACTGTTACTGTATAAGACTTACAACCTTTCCTAACAGATCTCTTAAGCTACAGAGTAGAAATCTACCTTACGATTGTTTTTCTAGGGATTCCCTTTACCCTTATTGGTTTTCCATCTTTATTTATACAAGTAAAGGTTTTGTCATAGCAGTTTAAGATCACCCTATGCTGCTCCAACCAATCCATACTGATTAGTATGTCGTATGAACCTAGAGGTAGTACATTAAGCTTTAAAAAAGTTTCAAATTGATCCATAATTACTGCACAATTCTTTACAAAACTAGTTACCTTCCTCTTTGCACCAGTAGCTAACTGAACCAACCAAGAACTTACAAACTTTTCAACATGCAGTTTACATTTTTCTACCAAATTAGGTGAAATATAACTTAAACTAGCTCCTGGATCAATTAAAATAGGTATGGGTGTTTGGTTTATCTTACCTTCTACTTCCACCATGGAAGTTTGATAGTCTGCTTGCAGATTCTCCAAAGCTGCATTGATCCTGGGCATAGTCCTCGCTAAATCTCCAATAGTCATCTCCTCCTGTATTGTATGGATATTAATGACAATATTTTTCCGATTAGGATAGACTGAGGCATAATGTGGACCATTGCACTCCCAACACTTTATGGGTTATTTTCATTCAAAGTTCTTTGTGTAATTACTGTGATTATTAGCAGACTCTTTACTCTTTTGATTGTTCTGATTTTTTTGTGAATTATTCTTATTTCCTTGGAAATTCTTATTAGAGAAATTTCTGACCTTATTATTTTTAGAATTCCGATTGGGCACAAACTCTTTCTTGTTTTGATCATAATTATTATTCTTTTTGGCCTTCCAGTTGGCCATACTCTCCTTTTTCTGATTCTGTTCATAACATAAATTGGCTTTCCTCATAGCTTCTTCTAGAGTTTTTGGATTGTCATACTCAATCCTATCCTTTATGTGATAAGGTAAACAACTGAGAAACCGTTGTACCTTCGGTTTTTCATCCACAAGGTATGGCACATACCTAAGCAGACTTAAAAACTTACTGTTCAAATCTTTCATTGTCATTGTACCTAGTTGTAGCTCATAGAATTCTTTAGCCCTTTCTTCATAGTACTGTTCAGACAAAAATTTATTTTTAAAGTACTTCTTGAAGGTACTCCCATTTATGTTCTTCTCTCTTATTCCTTTCACTCTCTTTAAATCTTGCCACCATATATCAGCTTTCCCTGAAAGATTATAGATATCCATTCTAACCTTTAATTGGTTATAATAGTTATAAATCTGGAAGTACTTCTTCATCTCGGATAGCTAGGATTCTGCTTCCTCCCACTACTACATTTCGACCAAAAATCCGACGGCCGTCATGTCGGATTTGCGACACTTCCCTGTCGCATGTACGACACTTTGGTTTTTTTATAAGCGACGAAAAATTGTCGTCGGTTATCCGACACCTAAGTAACCGTCGGTTAAGCGACACCTAAGTAACCATCGGTTGAATGTACATCGTCAGTTATCCGACAC
Organism: Pseudotsuga menziesii; assembly: GCA_001517045.1. NCBI lineage: Eukaryota > Viridiplantae > Streptophyta > Pinopsida > Pinales > Pinaceae > Pseudotsuga > Pseudotsuga menziesii. Next base: position 320,667 of record LPNX011211761.1, read on the forward strand.
TTCTTAAGCGACGGTCACAAATTTTTTTAACAACATTTACATCTACAGGCGTCGCTTAACCGACACCTCCCGGACATAGGCGTCGCGTAACCGACAGATTCAGGCGTCGCTTAAGCGACGGTAAGAAGAAGTAAGCGTCAAATGAGCGACAGTTATAACCGTCGCTTAAGCGACGGTAAGAAGAAGTAATCGTCGAATAAGCGACAGTTATAACCGTCGCTTAAGCGACGCATGTGAATATTTAAAAAAAAAAAATCTCGAAATTGGCTTGATGAATCTACAATGTGTTCCTTGTTCCTTGTTACAATGTGTTCCTTGTTCCTTGTTGCAGTGCATACTTTACTGTAGATTTAGATAGCAATGAGAATGAATTTTGTAGCAGATCGTTGGCCATTTTGCCCATACCAGCTCCAAGGATTCATGGTTGGAAGAGAGCACAAATACAGAAAAAGTAACATCAGTTGGGACGTGCTTCCTATGCTTCTAATTTTATCATCTCGACACTACTGCAAGCACAACGGAAATTTCCAAGGATCCAAAGGCTTCATTTTTAAGAAGCTTGACGGTTATGCCAAGTAATTTTGAGCATTAAGGCCCAGCACAATGTCAAGTCTATTCACTCCAATACATTACAAGCAGCAATGAGGCATTGAGCCATCTAGCTAAGACAAGGGGATTAATTTGGCCATGGATCTGTTAAAGACACTCATACGGCTGTTGCCATTGCTTTGAACAAGGCCAGCATTGAGATGCTTTATCCAGAGCATGCCATTTATGAATCCATGTTGACTGTAACTGTTGACAATATAGGTACCAGCTGGGTAGGTGTTGTCATTTGGAAATGAAAATGGAATTGAGGAACTTTCCCTTGATTTTTTTCTTCCTAAATATGCTCTCAAAACATGGATTAAGAAAAAATATTAGAAGGGGAAGACAGCAGTCCTGATGGGATTTGTGTACTACGCAGTAGTCACAGCCAAGATATAGAGGAATATTCTTCTAGTATATTGCGCGAAGCCCATATTTCAATATTCAAATATTCTTGTCTGTCACTTAATAGAGAATTCTACCCATATAGGTGGCATAAAACATAAAAGGCCATATTGGGCTCTGTGATCTGGTTTGTGGATCCATGGGTAACAAAAATAGAAAAAATTAAGCTTGCATAGTTTCAAATTTATAGTAAAGTAATTTCTAAGAATTAAAAGAAACAATGATCCCAAAAAACATCTGGTTCCAAATTCCAATTGCCAGGTCTACGAATGGGCAGGCTCCTTGGTAGAGTTTTGTTCATTTGCGAATACAAAATGCTAACCATATAGGTGACATGAAAGGCCCTTTTCAGCTTTGAAATGTGTTTGGTAGAGCCATTGGTAATTATTAAATAAGTAAAACAGAGAATGTATAGTTTAGAATTCCTAGTTAAAAAATCAAAAGTGCCCAAACAACTAGTTCCCAAAATACTTTTCCTATCTCTTATCACAACACAAATCAGATAAAAAAGGACTGATGGGAAAGCAAACAAAATCATTAACAGAATCCCTCAAGAAATATCGAATTGCATATCACCCTTTTGGTAGCACCCAAAATCAAGTACTATCAGCATTGAACACAATATATATCATCCATTTTACATTTTGAATGTCAGTAATTTATGTATTCAGACAAGTAAAATGAAATTTCCTTTTTTCCACCTAATTTACCTTCAGCTGCCCATGAAGATGCCTCAAAGAGAGCCTTTACAAGTTCCAGAAGAGAAGCTTCCGCAACTGCTTGAGGAGTACGCAAGCCAAACTTATAAAGTGCTCTAGCCCTTGCACCCTGCCCAAAAACCAAACCAAGAAGCTACTCTTATTGTCCAAAGAGATTCTAACCCACACAAATGACTAGTATATTGAACTCTGAAAGTATTTGACAATTTCACATAATATGTAAATAACAATATAGATTTATTTCCTTCTATAAAGCAAACAAAGAGATGCAATATTCAAGCAGTACCTTTACAAATGGAATTGAAGTAAGCTCAGCGATCTCTGCCCTTACACCAAAGGAAACTCGATTTTGAAATTTTGAAACCAATCCTTCTAGATCATGCCAGCCAAGTCTCTGACAAAAAGCAGAAACCATAGATGCAAATCTTCCAGCATTTTCTTGCAGAGCCTCGACCATGCCTCTTGGTACTTTGAAAGCTTCACAAACATTTGTCAGAGGTACTTCCTGCAGCTCCCATACATAACCAGTAAAAAAATCACTTACAAAAATACTAATGACAATAAGAACTTTAACAATGGAACAAAACTTCAGGAAGAAGAAATTATGCCCCCACGATAGGATATGTAGATATGTTTCATACAGAGTCACAGAATTCTCTTAATATAGTTTCTTATGATTTGGAACATAAGTGACCAGAAAATCCAAGGCCTACAGACTCACATCTTCCTCAATCAATCTAATCATACAAAAAGGCAACTAACCAAACCAGATTTTTCCAAAAAAATGAAAATTTCCAGCAACTCTCTATCTCAAGAAATGAACTCATTTTCAAAGGAGTGTGCATGTGTAGTCAAAGATACCAAGTCACTTGTTACAAAAAAATCTAGCAACCCCAATGGTGTAAATCCCCAGCACCAAGGAGCTAGTCTTGTGCAACTCAGGAAGGCTACCCACTGTCACATCAATTGCTCTTCCCCTCTCATTAGATTGCCTCTCCTCCAGCTCAAAGGGGGTATCATTAAGGAACATTGCTAAAGGCATGGAGTGGGGGCGCTCTAGGTGATATAGGAAGAGTACACCTCAACAATATGTATGGTAGTTGTAGTGTAGGAAAAGGGATGGAAATGGGAAAACGAACAAGGATAAGATAGGGAAATAAAGGACAAGAACAAGGAGAGGAAAGATAAAGAAACTAGTGCCTATCAATCATGGGCTAATGGAGTCACAAAATGTTACTAAATCAAGGGACTAGTGGACTGTGGATGAAAGGGTTCGTTTTCCACCTCCAACCAAGAATGGATAAAAGGCTGTTTTCTACAGCTTAGAATCATAAATTGCAGAATTCTCATCAAGTTCAAAATCAAAATGTATTACATAGATATCGAGAGAATGTCACTGGAAAATACAAAATAGGAAAGAATGTCATAGCTAGTCAGTGGTACTAGACAATTATCTACAAAAACATAATAGAAAAAGTAAAAAGCTTCACAAACTGATATGCCACTCTCAATTCAGCCAGAATAGCATGATGTTTGAAGTTTGAACCCTAAAAATACCAAGAACAAACTATGGTTGAGCCTAGATTCTATATGTTACAAGGTAGCATCTAGTGTTCTATATGGTCTTTGTTGAGATCCGTAATAGGAATATGCCGAGACATTCAGATATAAAGTATTTTACCCAGGTTTCGATGGAAAGATAAATTGGTAGAACACAAGAAACCAAACAAATTATCATCATCGACATCCCTCGTGGAATAAATGTACATCGAAATATTCTATATCCGAGATTAATACAAAGAATAATGAACAACTAGTGACATCCAAACATTCTATATAAGAGATTAATACAAAGAATAATGGATATATAGCTACATTAAAAACAAGTTAAAATCTTACTTATACTATAAATATACAAAGAATAACTATCAAATAGTAACATTAGAAACAAATTAGCAACTTGATTTATATTGGAAACATTCAACTCTAGTACATTCAAGATGGGATGTATTTAGACAGTACCATAGGAAAAACTAGTATTTCAATTCACTATGTTCTACACATAACAGATATGGTTGACACTAAATTAAATGATAAAAACTGTCCTGTTCGGATCAGCCTAAATTTCAGCAGTTCAATGTCTTTCCTTCCACCATGCTCACTGATTCATGAGAAATGTCAGTACCATGCCATCAATTGAGTTAGCTTGTTGACCACAACCCTTGCTTTATTTTGGTTTTACACTTTTCTGTTAATTTCAGTGACTTATTTTCGCCAATCCAGGTCTCTAACTGTTCAGGGTAGCGTTAGCAGCTCAGACACCAGAGATTATTTAATCCCTGGTAGCATAGCAGCTAAGACACCAGAGACTATGGCTCATCAGATCATCTGGTGAGCCATATGCCACTGCAGAAAAAGACTGGCACTTGCAACATAGAATGTAAAGGGAAAAATTTAAAACACTCAAAACCAAGTATTGAGCAGTCCACACATGACCTAGCATAATCTTGGTGACTGTAAATCTA
>LPNX011211761.1:325032-377121 GCA_001517045.1 Pseudotsuga menziesii
TACAATGATTTCTCTTGCGTCAATCATGGAGATGAACTTGATGGCATAGTGGCAGTCATTGCAGACTCGAAGATTCTTGAAAACCTGGATAGATGTCCCAGGAGATGTGTTGATAAGGCCAAATGCAATGGCCAGCTTCTCAGTGTGGGAGACGAGAGCTTGTTGCTTCTATTCCTCTTCTACATCATGTAGAACACAGCTTGTGTCAGGTATATAACCTTTATCCTTCATCTGCCCAGACAATCTCTCCAATTTTTGGTGAAATTTTTTTTAAAAAAAATTAATTTTTTTTTTGAAACAAATACCACTAAAACCACGGATTAAAAGCATGGGAAAGTCATGGCCAACTGCTAGCAAGGATGGGCTGGGAGTAAATGATGCAGAATCTGCAAGCGGGCATGAAGATGATGCTCTCTTTGGAGATCTGTTTTCAGAGGCTAGCAGGCAAGTAGTCATCTCTGATGGACATGAACATCCCTGCTCTGCAAATGACAGTGTTTCTGACTCCAGTAATATTCCTTTACAAGGAGCTGTTGAAGTGCTTAGTTTTATTAAAGACTGCATTTTTTCTCCAGATTGGCATTCTTTTATTTACAAAGAAGCCTGTCACCAACTTAATGAAGAACATGTCAGTGCTCTTTTACGAATGCTACAGCCACAACTTTCAGTTGATGAAATAATGGAGGGGGCTGGTGTTACAAATATGTCCTATGAAAAACACTTCCTTGAACATTTTCACAGAGCATGCTTTACCTGTTACATGAACTTGTTATGAGGCGTGCCTTATCCATCGAACTTGAAGAACACCTAGTAAATCAAGTTCTGAAGGTAGAGGATGGGAGGTTTGCTTAAAATGCACATTAAAATGCACTAGCACAAATTCCAGCTTACGTGTTTGCCGTGAAAATATCAAGGGTTTTCTCGTCATATGCAAATCCCTTAATTGGAAATTCCAATGCTTTCTCTCTGATTTGTGAACACTTTGAAATATCGGAACTAATGTTTGCCAAGCATTTTCCTATAACAAGTCTGCTAACATTGATGGTGTACGGATCAGATCGATCTCTCTGGCAAACAAAAATGATAATATCCTCTGATTTTGTAATGTGAGAAGCATAGGTAATGCTATACTCCAAGCCATTCCAAAATTTTCCATGGCTTTCAAGTGTGGCTAAAATGTCACCTTCTATATTACAAACGTAAACTCTTTCAGTTGAGTAATCGTTGCAGATGAACTTGGAACTTCTACTTAAATAGTAGGGCTTATTAGTAGCATAAATATTTGTTTTCTTTATGTAAACAGGATTTTGACAGCTTATGTCTACTACTTCCAACGGTCTGGGTCCTAGCTGTTGCACAAGCATTCTATTAGTACCACATAGGACAACGAATTCAATATCCTCTGGATAGTTCAAAGGGAGAAAAAACTCTTTACTAAGTTTTCCATTGCGTTTGCAATAAATTCTGAAGAAAACAAAATTTTCCTTAAAGATTCTTTAATGGATCACCATGTCCATACCTACTGAAGTTCCCAATGTATGAGTTCCCAATGTAAATACAGGAAAATTAACAGCTATCTGGCGAATGTAGTGTACACAGATATCTGGATATGGTATTGTAAACAAATGACTGTATTCAAGACTGATGTTGATTCTTCGGCACATGATTGTTGAGTAGTGTCAAATTTCTCTTTCCTGTTGTTCGCTTCCTGTTGGAAATTGAACCTATTATCGGTTGGGACATATTCTGTTATGCCAAATAGGTAGACTGGAAGGGTTTACTGGCACTGAGAAAACTGTTTGTTGAGGAAATTCGGCTAGGAGACTTGGGGTACCACAAGTGTAGTCCTTTTCAAAGCTTCAAGTAGTAATAGTATAATGGCTAGTTTCCCGTGCTTTGGAGACTCTGAGACTGATAGCATTTATGATATAATTTTTTTTTTAAGGAGAGTACATATATAGGTGGATGGCATGAGACAAGCCATCAGTTATTTCACCAAGCACTTAGAATTTCCAAAGAAATAATTGGCAGAGTTGGAAACCAAACTGTAGGAGAACAGCAATAGGATGGACAGAATGGCAGAGGGAATGGACATGCGCTACAACATGATACTGAGATTTGCTCAAGGAACCCAATCAGCAGCAGGGCAGCCAATGTTTTCAGAGGGTTAAGTAATGGATAATGTCAAAGAATGTTTTCAGAGAGAGGGCAAGCAGGAGCAGGAGGATATCGAGATGGAGGAAGCCCGTAGCGAGCACCACTTTGCTTAAAATTGGCTTATGCCTTTTTTTGTATCTTGATTTTGGGTGTCTTTATACGCAAGTATAGTTATAGAAGTGACAGGAAAGCTCACAGTTATGCATCTTATTACTGTCTAGTGAAGGACTGTAGCTTAATGTTTTAGCTCAATAGAGCCTGGTTGTATAAACTTTTTGAACTCTTATGTCTATTATGGCTGATTTGGTAGGCCACAGCCCCTTTATGATATTAAAAAATACCCGTTCTTGCAAAAACAAACATTTAAACCGGTATAAAATTCTCAAGATGCTTTGAGAGGGATATCTAGCAGCACATCCCAGAGCACTCAAAAACATTATGAAACACTGACAGGCCCCTATGCCATGACAACTATAAGAATATTACAACTAAATCAATCATTACATCAGTATTTATTCTCTCTTGAAAACACTCATTCTCATTAACCAAGACAATGATTCTAAAATTTTAGGTTTATATGAATCCCTAGGTTGGCTTGGGAAATGAGAACAAAGAACAAATCTCTATTGAAAGGGAAAACATGAAAAGTTGGCTTGGGACTGGGTGTGGGGGTTTCACAGTCACCAATGTTTCATTCCCACATGCTCCACCCAGTAACTTAAGGTATCCATGGCCCCTGGATGCAGCAGTCAGGCACTGGGAGATGAGAACCCATGTGCACGTATTACAGGCCTCATTACACTTCCATGTTCTCCTTAAAACTATGAAACTATTTCGCACCTGCCTTCAGCTATTAAAATCGAAATTGGTATTTCACTACCATACAACAGATTGAAGAAAATGAAAAGGGTATTTGATTGAATACCTGGATCTCGGCTGGGGAGAGTGGTGGTGCCATCCCATGAATGAAGCAGCTCGGCCAGCAATAACAATAAGCGTGAAAATAAGGAAAAAGGGCAGCAATAACTTGATCTTAACTGATCCAATATGAGTTAACAGTTGCCTTAACCTCTGAGCCAGCAATCTGTGGTGCGAACCTCTCATTCCAGCTTTTTCCTTAGCAGGGGAATAAGCCCCGATGTTCATAGGGACGCTGCCCACGCCCAATCCCATGCTACTCAACATGGCAATCCCATAATACTCTTAAGGCAGCGAATTATCCCAATATAAAATGGTGTGGGTTTAGCATGAGGCATTGTGTGACAGCGTTAACCTTCTATATATTTCCATCCCCATCTCAAACCCTGGCTCTAACCTTATAGATCGTGCTCCTGCATTCACCTCAAACCCTGCCCCAAACCTTGAAATAGTATGTTCTCCATCCTTTGCCTTAAACCGCGTTCCAAACAAGGCAACCCGTGATCTTTCCTTCGCTTCAAACCTTGGATCAAGCCCTAAAATACTATGTTGATCCTGCATCAAAACATGGCATTGCTGAGAAATATGGTTTAGAAACAGAGGAAAAAACTTGTATATGTATGTTCTCTTGCCTTCACCTCAAACCCTGTCGAACCTTACAACTCATGCTCCTACCTTCACCTCGAACCTTGGCTCAGTCCCTGAAATACAATGTTGCTCTTGCAATGAAACACAGAATCATAGAGGTATGTTTTGGAAATAGAGGAAAACCTCTGCAATAGTATGTGCTTCGACCATCACTTCAAACCTTTGCAATAGTATGTGCTTCCATATTTGTCTCCTTCTTTTACCACATCTTATATTATAAATCATAAAAGACACGGAACTCCCCACTAAAATGGGTTTCGGGTTAATGAAATGGGAAATGAACCGAAATATCCGTCGCTTAACCGACGCAATATTATTGTGTATTGTAAACTTTAGTCTAGATTTAAGTGTATTTATTTATTCAAGTGTATTTATTTATTTATGCGTCATCGCTTAAGCGACGCTAATGAGGATATCCATCACTTAAGCGACGCTTATGACCAAATTTAAAAAAAAAAAAATTAATTTTATGATTTTTGGTAGGTTTAAAAGAAAAAATCCACGCGCCGTCGGAAGTAACCGTCGGATTTTGGATCGAAATGTAGTAGTGTCCCCCATTTCAATTTCCTCATTAAATGTTGGTGGTTTGATCTTCTTAAAATCTCCAGAAATTTCTTCAAAAGGTTTATATTTTCTTTTTCTAGTATGGTGGTTATCCTTGCTACTATCACTAGTAGAATGAGAATTACATTGATCACCAAATACTTCGGAAGATGAGCTGCTTTCATTTTTAGTCTGTTTAGTATTCTTATACTTATGTTGGTAACTTATATCTTTTGAATTAGCTCTTTTACCCCTACCCTCAGTTTGAAATCTTTCCAATAGGATCTGATTTAGCTCCTCCCGAGCTCTCAGAATCCTCTCATTTTCTTTTTTAACAAATTCCATTTCAGATTTTAATTCTTTTACTGCTTGTAAAAGTTCTGAGGAATTAATGGTTATGTCTTATTGTATAGGTTCTCTTTGTAAATTTTCTTATTCAGTATAGGGAGATTCCTCTTTTGCATATTCCTCTAGTCTTTCCATACCTGTTGTTAAACTCAGAAACAATTTTCTCTGTTGATAACATTAAAAGAAAACAACATCAGCAAAATGATTTAAATTCACTATTTCATATAATCAAGTTAAGCTTCATCAAGGACTAGTGTTTGAACCTTGTGCTCTGATACTACATGTCATAACCCCAGAATTTCACAAAAATTTAAATTTTTTAAAGTAATATAAAATGTCCAGAGTTGTAGTTTAATAACTGCTAGCTGTTAGCGAAAAATGAAACAGTTAACAATATGTTGTGATTAAACTTCAAACACATAAAAACTAAAACCATTTTAATTTTGATAAGTTATATAAATGACTTGCATTCAGTTGCTTCTAGCTGTACTGATGATTTACTTTTGTCAAGTAGGTGAGAAGCTATGTTCTAAACTGGGGCTTACTTAGCAACTGCTAGCTCAGCTGGATTTCTGGTTCTTACAGGTTCAGTAGGTAAATTTTTGAACAAGTAGGAGTTTATTTTTGCGTTAAGTCAAGAAGTACTTCTTTAGCATAATAAATTGCTAGCATGCGTAAATTGATTAATAGAAGTCAAGGCTACGATGAGGTAAAGTAACTTCCTTTGCTGTTTTTGGATCTATGTCTATATTTTAAGTTAGTCGTAAAGATCAATATCCTTAACATACTTAGTGAATTTTCTAGAATGAGTTCTGTTTAAGTTTCTTGCTATTGTTATCATACCTATCCATTTATAGAATCTATTGATGAGTATATGGCTCATAATTTAACATAGCAACACTTTTACTGTAGTATGTTTTTACTGCTATTGATACGTTTAATACTCCATGTACTGTTTTGAAAGCATGAATATAATCCTATGATCCTCAAAGAAAAGTTTACAATTAGATTACATTTAACTCTTCTTTAGCAGTGATAGCATCAATCTGTTCATTTGTATACAGTTATGATTGTCTACTTGCGCTACTAATCATCAAGCTATAAATTTCGATTTCCAGGTTATCCCCATGTCACATGTGTTATTGTAATATTACATTACCATATCGCTAATATTGTTACTAAGTAATTTTACCTTTATCCTTAGGCAGTCTTACTACTTGTAAATTACCATGGTGTAGTCTAATTAAGGATTTGATTTAATATAAGCTTGGTCCTTCATAGAATACAGCAAGGACACTAACCCCTAAGAAGGGTTTAAACCATCGCAATTTCGACCTTATGCAATTGTAAAAATGTAATATCCCTCTTATATTCCCTAAGTATTTTGTAATGGTTTAATGTTCTTATACTTGTTTTTTTGATGAGGAGCTCAAGGCCAAGGCCCCACCAGTAAAAACCCAGTAAGTAGGTGACTAATTCCCTAAACATGTAGGAGAACCAAAAAAAACATTGGCACAATCTAAAAATGATTGGAAATTAATCCACTAAGAAAGGGTAATCAATGAGGAAAACCTTGGAGGTCGAGTAAAGGTAACTGGGTATCGTCGAGTGTTGACATAGGAACCAGCCACCATCCTCACCTTCGACCTTAAGCCACTTGTGAGACACCAGTCAATTTCTCACACGATTAAATTGGTAATTTACTTATTGCGGGCTTACGAGCCTAGAGATTTAACATGAGGAAATTATCACATAAAACACACTTGATTACCTAAGGGTAACTACAAAATGTAAAATACAAGTAGACCATGATGAGGTTTTACGAGGAATGGAAACCATCACCGCAATGAGGTTACTTCCACCTCACCTATAATCAAAGGTATTAAGAAGACACGTAAATTATAAAACATTATATATGTATAGTAACAAAAATATATATATGTATGAAAAGAATTCCCTATATAATAGTGGAAGCACTTTAGCGAAAGAAACTTCAGTAGTGGAGCTAGTTATAAATTTCATGTGCACTATACAATTGAACCATTATATAGTAAAAGGAATTTCATACATATATATTGGAATTTGTATAGTTAAGATAATTATATAAACAACAATTCCAGATCTTTATAAAGGGATCTGCATTGTTTTATAAGGGGGAAAAAGGAGAAACCTCGAAGTTTGGGATGGAAGGCAATTTAGCCGGAGGGCATCTATGACCCACAATACACTAATTGGGTTTCTTCATAGAGTGCAATCACCTATGATATTCGCCTTGGGTGGATGAAAAATAGAGCCCGCTTTCATGTGGCTGTAAGTCTCGAAGTGCAGGTATTGCCCTTTCGTGCTCACCACAATTTGTTTTATTTCACCGGGATGTATCATGACCGAAGCAATCCATCAAGTCGGTATGGACTCTTCCCTTGTATGCTTTGAAGTCTGCAAAAATATACCAGCTTAGTCGTTCTTACTTTTAGGGTACATTTTGATAGATCCGGAAGGATCACAAGTAGGCCAGTGTTACCATCTTACTAGTTGGGTATATCGGGGTTGCATATGTATATGTGCACAATGAAGGATCAGATAGGTTTTTTCCCAGCGTCGGGTTGGGTCTGCGAATTAATGTGGAATTCACCTTGGAGGTGCGATTGCCAAAAATCCAGACTTCCATATTATGGCATCTGCAATTGAGTCAAGCACTACCAGGTTGCCATTGAAATAGCCTTGGAAATGCAATTTGCAGAATATGTTATATCTGTGTCTTGGGTTTTGTTTTATTCCGATACCTTGGAGGTGTAATTACCAAGGATCAAGGCTGCCATATTATGGTGTCTGCATTTGAGTCGAGTGCTACCAGGTTTCCTTGGAAGTGCGATTTGCAGGAGAGTGTTATGTCTGCGTTGTTTTTTTTTGTTTTCTTCCCTTGCCTTGGATTGACCTTGGAGGTGTGATTTCCAAGGAGCGAGATTTCCATGTCATGGAGTCTGTGTTTTGAGTCAGGCGTTGCCAAGTATACCTTAGATTTACCTTGGAGGTTACGATTTACCGAGGGGGTAAAATCGCTGCGTGTTGGGTTTGCTTGTTGAAGTTCTACATGTCATCATGCGACTTGCCAAAATACTAAGACCTGTGTGCTAAAGGAAAACATAGCCGAGTTCTGATTTAATATCGCTATAAATTCTTAAATCAATAGTACCATATTTCTTTACTATGGATTATATGGCAGAAGTAATTTTTCCAAAGATATGAAGTTTCTATGTGTAAAAGGAATGATGGCTAGTTTTATACAATTGAATTAAGTCTATGTGCGAGAACTTAAAAATGTAACACTCTTGCTTCGAAGAAAAGATAGAGATAAGATAAGTTAGCGCCTAATACTTAGCCTTGTGAATTGCCTTATCATAATATCTTGTTCATACAAAGTGCTCATGGGCAAAGGCCTTTACTAAAGGTTTTCTATCTTTAGATAGGGAATCAGTTGGAGTAAGTAGGTTGAGTAGAACCTTGGAAATTAACAAAGAGGGTTTTGTGTTTACCTTGTATTTTAACTTGGCATAGAGTTTTGGTCATGGTTTTGTTTATGGTAGGGAGTAGTTTAGAAATACTCTCCGAGAAGGAGTCCATGATAATTTACCGAAAAATGTATGGCGTCAAGGATGTTGCAGAATGCAATCCTTTTGAATGAATAATATATGATAAACGGTTTGGTGGACGTAACCCATGAATTGGGTGAACCACGTACATTGGTGTGTATTATGTTACGTACCTTGATGTGTCTTATTTTATGTCTCTGGATGTGCTTGGATGATCTCTTTAATTATGATGATGTAAATGGATAGATGTGCTTAGATGATCTCTTTATTTGTGATGATGAAAATGGTTGGGCAATTTCCTATAAATGTTTTAAATGAAAATTGGTTATACAATGGTTAATATGTATATAAAAGGTTGAAAGCTTTTTGCCTAGTGTATTATGTAAATAATATCAATAGTGGGTAGGAATGAAAAGGTTGATTGTAATATGTTGGGAAGTATGCTGAGAAATGGGTGGAGAATGCAACTGTAGAACCCTCTATCACCTGACTAGTTCAATACCTCAGTAAAACAATCTGCTCTTAGCAGTATGATCATCAACTTAAAAGCTGCAACTAGATCAATCAACAGTTATCCCCTCAAACACTTTTTAGTTTCCCCTCCATTGAATTTCTCTGAAGTAAATTCATTCACCCTGAATGATCACTTCTCTAGAATGAGCAGCCTCAGCTCTCTTCAATAGGAATTTTAATAAAGATGCCTAGGTCTTCTGGGTCAGTTTTCATTAATTGAGCCTCCTGCTCTGATTCCACTTTCTTGGGGAATCATGACCACAAAATATAGGGAGTTTGCCATCTGCAACAGTTGGAAGTGGTTTGAGGATGCTGCCACATGTTAGTTTTCTCTCCACCTAGTCTCCTCCACCAATTTGACTAGCAAACACTCTTTTAACGGCTCTCCTAAGATGTTGTCTCCTCATTTATTTATTTATAAATAAAATATTCTGAATTTACATTAAATATTCTTGACCCCACTGGTCATCATTTACAACTTAGCATAAAATTTAACATAATGTTTCTCAAATAATATTAAATTGTTTTTTTGCAAAATTGGGGCATGTGATAGGTAGGTGGATCCAGGTACCACATTGGAATACCCAAAGTGAAGCTAGTTAGGTTGAGAGTAGCCATGATTGGCTTACTCACGATTCTGGAAGGTGGGAAGAGGAATGGAATCGTGTGTATAGGGAATCAACCCCAATAATTTCCTGAGGTATGCATTTGAGATTACAAGGAGGTCGGACTGTTACTGGATGAGATAGTGCAAAAATACGATATATCAGTCAGCAAAGGAGGAGGTGGTAAGGACAAAAAGGTGTCTGTCAAAGGAGCATTGGAAAATAATCCTAGGCCAACGACAGACAGGGAAGGTATGGACACGTGGTCGATGGTAGTGTCGATAGTAGGGAGGATGTGTTCCAGTGTGGCCAGTACCTTTGGATCATAATACGCCAGTTGGTCGATGGTCACGATCTTCCCATCATGGGGGAACATCAAGAGTCAAAAGACAGTAGAGGAAATGGCTCGTATTGCATACATATAAATACGTCCTAGGGGGAGGTTGTAATCGAGTTGGGCATTGACAACCTCAATGTTAATCAACATGGTTTTGCTAGATAACTCAACAAGGACATTCGTGAGGATGCCCTAGGGTTGAGTAACACAAACATCGTAGACATGATTGGCGGTGGAAGAAGCTTGAAGGGTTGGGGATCTGAGTTTATACCAAACAAAGGTTGACATAACAGAAGTGGATGCCCCCTCATCAATGATGGATCGATGAATGACCAAATTATGAATCGTGACCAGAACCTGGAAGGAAACGGATGAATGGGTTGACCCGCAAAGATGGATGCGGTGATTTGTGGTACCAAGGGCTGGGTTGCAACCATTCCTTAATTTGGTAAGGGGTCCTGCAGAACCATAGGCAGAGGACCTGGTGGTGCTAGTTTTGGTTGAACCAGAGCAGTCACATTGGGGTAACGTTGTTTATCGGTTTGGATTAAATGGAGAATGTGATTCATGTCAGGACACTGATGTGTATAATGATCGTAAGTGTTACAAATAGTGCACATATGGTTAGTCCACAACTAAGGGTTCTTCCTAGGTCTAGGTGGACGCTGGGGATTATGTGCAAGGGGATTGGATTTGTTGTTTTTCGGAGGGTTAGGTTGTTGACCACCTCCTTGAGGTTGGTTTTTCCCCCAGTTCCCACCTCTCTATCGTCTTCCCTTCCCTTGTTGGTTATTAGGGTGGGTTAATTAGGGAGATACTGTTGAGCGTAGACTTGTCCTTGAGGAGCAGGAGGAGTTGGGGTCAGAGTAGTTGTAGGTTTCACAAGTGGTGGGTAATAGGCAGGAGCATTTGGAGGGGTTGCAAATCCTACCATCTGGACATTACATGCAGGTGCCAAGAAATTTGGTCCATGAATGTGATGAAATGGTGTGGGAGACGCATAGAAAGGTGTGGGTCTATACTGATCCATTACGCGTGAAACATCGAGAGCGTAACGAGGTTGGGAAACACTAGGGGTTTTATCGAAATGAGGTGGAATCGAAGGATAGGTTGTGTAAAGGTGAGGATGCTGATTAATATAGCCAATGAGTCCATCAACACTATGTGATGGCCCCGACATGTCTCGATGTGAGGAGTCGGCACGGGGAGCATAAGGTATAATGGTATATAGATAACCCAATTGGGCGTAGACAAGATCAAACTATTGTGCCTTGAGGATGGCTTCCTCCTCAGTTTGTGGGTGCTTAGATGCACCGTCCTTGGTGATGGGGGGGAGTAAGGTTTTAAGAAACCAATCTAGGAAAATCCTACCATCTAACTGGATCTTACACAATCTACAATGACGATGCCTCTCATGGATATGGTCTGTGATATGGGTAGTTGTGTTTTGTCTACAGGATAATATAATTTCCACACCCTCATCATAACGAACATGTAAATGGAAGTACTGG
The DNA here is from genome assembly GCA_001517045.1 of Pseudotsuga menziesii. Classification (NCBI taxonomy): domain Eukaryota; kingdom Viridiplantae; phylum Streptophyta; class Pinopsida; order Pinales; family Pinaceae; genus Pseudotsuga; species Pseudotsuga menziesii. The sequence goes on from LPNX011211761.1 coordinate 336,203, forward strand.
AGAAACATCGAGGCTAATGAGGAAAATTCCAGGTAGGTGGCATGAGAAAGTTCGATATACCATTTGGACTCAACACTTGTGTGCACTAGAATATTCGCAATCAAATATAATCATCCACTATGTTGTTAGATGAACACCATAAGTGGAATGACATAATATGGTTTTGGGGGTCTTCTCCTGCCTTTCCCTCAAGTTTAGGGATGTTTGAAGGGATCTTGGTAGGAATGGGAGGCCATAATGGGTTGTGACGAATGGGATCATTGGTCAACCGTTTTAATTCAGACAGGTTGAGACTAGCCATGAATGGTAGAATAGAACCAAGAGTGGATCAGGAAGAGCCTGAATGGTGTTTGTGCCAGCAGGAATGTAGTTCCCATGGGTAAATGGGGGTGGGTAAGGTTGACTTCCGAAAATAGGAGTAGTCACTGGGATGGTAGGAATAGTCAAAATGGAAGTGGAAGGGCCAATGCCCCCATGCATGAATGGTGGCATGGTAGGAACCACGGTGGCTGGAGTGGGGCCACAACTAGTGGGTAGAAGACCAAAAACATTGTGTGCAGTAGCAAGGGGTCCACTAGGACCAGGACCTGTAGGTCTAGCGGAAGGGATACCTGGAATGATGGGTGGAATAGACACAAGCCCGATATCAATCGTCCCCCCTTGAAAGGGGTTAGGAGGTGCACCAACAATGGGGCTAGATGGGGGTGGTCAATAAGGTAGGTTCATATTGATATGAATCTGAATCAGAATCAGAGGAGGTATATGGATCTGAAGGTGGTGAATGACGTCAAATATGGATCCGATGGTGAAGGTTCAAGGAACCGAACTGAGGGGTATGCCCCCTAAGTCTATGCGAGTAGCGTGGTGGAGAAATGATGATGTGGTGGTGTGTTGTGTAATGAATATAGGTGTAAGAGTGTTAAACACAGGCTCAAAAGTATAACTATATCCAAGTGTGAAAAATGAGAGCGTACAAATGATGGCTTACAAGCCAAAAAGAAATATCTAAAACAGAACTACAATGGTGTGTTACAATAGGAGAGTCTACAAAAAAGTGGCCAGAAAGCCAACAAGCAACACTACTTATAAATAAAATGATGCACTGACCTATGGGGTATAAGTGCAAACAAACTCCTAGATACAAGCTGGAAGCTCCTCTCAAATTGTATCCTCTGCAGGGTGATGAAATCCCAGTCAAACAATACTAAATGGAAGAACAATAGGCTAATAGAATCCCAATACTGAGAGGGACCTCAGGTACAAGAGCCCTAAATAGAATGGAAACCATGACACCTCATTCATGACATGTTCAGAGTAGTTTCCTGGCACTTCAACCCATTGGCCCTTGACACCCAGTATACTTTGGAATGCACGAGGAGAAATATGAAGGCTTAGCCATCGGTACAGAATGGAGTGTATTATTCCACCTTGAATTCTAGAACCCCTTCATTGTGGATTACTCCTGCAAAGCGGGGAGCCCTCCACTGAGACTGGTCATGACCATGTCAACAAGTACAAGAGTATTTTGGTACCCTAATGGAAAACAACTATCTCAAATATGAGTGATAAAGGGGTGTTATTTGGATGCCTATCCCCAATGTCCTAACTTAACTACAAGATTGTTTTGGTCCTCAAATGAGGTTACAATATTGGTTGAGTTTAGTTAATCTTAATGATAGCTTGGGGTCATGAACAAAGTTTTGTACTTTAGGGTGTGAGATGTGTGCACAAGTGATGTGTATAAACCCCTTTGATATCATGGCTGAGACGCAAATGCAGGTAAATAACAGTAAATGACAGTAAATATCATGCAAAATAACTAATTCTTCGAGAAAATAAAATGTACACAAGTAAATGAGCGCATAAGGAACTGATTAGGTTGTAGGAAACAAACAGAGGGTCTCAACTACCAAGATCAACTCAAGGGGATCACATACAAGGAAAAGAGGACCACAAAGAAAACTAGGGCAATGTTATGGATCATATTTGCACAGAAACAGGTCGGGAATGGGTAGAACACAGACATAGGGTCTGGAAAAAGGGTCTCAAACACTGAAAAGGATTGAAAAACTGTTGGTTGCACCTGTTGGTGGAACAGGTGTGATTGGGGTCACACATAACTGTGAAACAGTTGCGATCGAGACACAAAGATAATTATAACACTCAGGTCGCAAAAAACAAGGGTTAATACGTGACAGGTTGCACAAAGCTAGGTCACAATAGTGAACGAGGTCGCTCCAAGGGTCGAGACAAGTGTGATTTGGAGTTCTGGTCTAGGTCTCACTTATGGAGGTGGAAGGCGCAGCCTAGGTAATGATTATTAGGAAAAAAGGTGCGACGTGGTTGTATCTTTCTGTCGAATAAGTGCGATCCGACTGAAACTAAGGATTTTTTCAGAAAGGTTGTCGTCTTGGGCTGGGGGGCAGACACTAAGGCAAGATTTGTTTGAATTTGCCACGAGGGGGTCAGATCTATTACGGATGAAGGTCCCCAAGTATGAAAAACCAGTAGAAACACCTGCAAAACAAAGATTTGAAAGGATCGACCAAGTGGAGTCGCCAAAACTGTAGTGGGAATTTCTCCCTTACTACGTGGAAAAGAACCTACCCTAGATCAATCAGATCATAGGGTAGAGTTCATGGTGCGAAGTATCTTTCAAATGCGACTTGCAATAACAAATAACAATGAATAGTAACGAGAGCACAAATATTTTTATGGTTTTTATGTATTTTTATCTAACTAACAAAAAAGAACAACAATATACATACCTTTCTGTAAAGTGGGCCACTGCAGCCGTTTGAGGAAACGGTCCACCAAATCCACTGTCTGGTTCTCCAGACGTATCCACTAATGGTTTTCAAATAGGGGGAATGGATCCAAATGGGTATGGAGCAAGCCTAACATACACCATGGGAATGATATGGAAAAATGTCACAAAATAATGGCGAAAGTTGAAAAGTTGACGAAAAATGTTTTTGGGGAGACCTTCACAATGTATTTATAGGATGGTCTAAGGTTTTTTGACATGGTAATGACCCATGGTATTTTATTGTGCATTGTATTTATCTATGGTTTTTTACCCTTCTCATTTTAGGCTTTTTTGGTCCTTTTTGGGGAGAGTGGGGATCTGTCACAATAAATGCTCAACTTCCTTTCATTTATGGGGGGGAGGAATAATAATGTTTTGGATCATATTTGGTGGAATTTTAGTTGTGAAGTTCAAAATGGAGGAAATAATGGTGGGATAATGATGTATAATTATAGTTTGGACCATAGAGAGCTAGGTGAATAATTTTTGGTGTTAATAATGAGTTATGAGAGACAAAGGCTATTCATGCTTTCATCTCCTTCACATTAAACCATAATCCTTCCATCTGAGTTAAATATCCCTATAGAACTAGGCGACATAGATCGTAGGTCAAAGGCAAGGGTTTTGGTACATCAAACCCTAAAAATCCTTACATGTCTTCACATATGACATTTATTTTTTTCGATTTGTTCAATATTTGGAATCTCCATATAGATTTTCTCACACCCATTTAAGAAAGTTTTATGTTATTCATACTTATTTTAGAAATTTTCAAGTTTAGGTTTAGGGTTGATAAATTTTGGATGTTTTAATAATTTATTTGTGCGCATTTCATCTGTAGTTTTTAAGAAAATGGCCCCAAAGGCCAAAGTTCATTAAAGAGATCTGTAAATTTTTCCAAAATCCCATGAAACCACTGACATGAGGCTCGATGTGAAGCTGAACAAAATTTTATGGACCAGGGGCATCATGAGCGTGCCCAAGAGAATGAGGGTGTGTGTCTCCCGAAAGTCCAAAGATGAAGAAGTTGCCAAGGAGGATCTCTATTCAATTTCTACTATGGTCAAGGTCATCTTGAAGGTCGATTGGATCACAATTCCTTAATTCAATTTATGTATAAAATGAACCTATCATGCATTGTTATGACACTTCTACATTAGATTTTAATTATATCTAGTATTTCAAAATCTCATTAACTTTATAGGGTATCCCTAGCCAGTCTTGTGTATTAGAAGATTTATATTGTTGTATTATATTGGCACTTGATCAATTTACTGCAAATTGATTAGACCTTGATAATGGTGAAATCATGGACTATGGAGTGCGTTGAAGACAGTCTATGGAATAATGGTGAGTTGTTGAAAGGAAAATTGATGAAGAATGCATCCATCTTTTGCGTGATCAAGATAGGTATTTAAAGAAATGCACCCAGACTTGAAATAATTTGTGAATGCACTAATCGTGTGATTGATTGTTTGGTTTCTACAGGATTAGATTACAAATAGACCATGCTAGAAATTATAGTTTGAATAAATAGTAAAAATGGATGGTGAGAGAATGCTAGTGCAGGGAGATAATTTTTGTTACATAACCTAATTTTCTTGCAAATATTAAAATGTGCAGACGAAATCCAAAAAGCATGAGTCATTTTGAAAATAAATGGGTGAATGAAGGAAAATGAAATTTGAAACAAATCCCAGGTCATATATTTAGGTATGAACTAATTCTGGCAATGGTTCAACCAATTTTAATATTGTGATGCATTCCTTATATGCTCAAAATATTTGTGAATGAAATCGTGATTCAAATATTTTTTGGTATGATACTCATATTTATCTCTGCGGAAGCACTTGCTCTCTATGGTCTTATAGTTGGTATTATACTATCTTATTGAGTTGGTCAATCACAAGCAAATTAAAAAAGTTGTAGTTGGTCTTTTGTTTAAACTTTACTTGCTTCATCTGTCAGTCTTTGTGCAAGATTGTTATATTATGCAATGGAAATGTGATTGTGTTCTTAATAGGAGATAATATTTGATTAACTATTCATTGTTATTTTCTTTACAATTTTAGACCTAAGAATTTAATGGTCAATTGAAGGTTCATTACATTGAGGATATTGAAACAGATAAAAAGTGGGTACTAATTAAACATTTGATAACTGATCAAATAATGGATTAAAGTATTATGAGTTGATCTATATCCAATTCAAGTTTAGGATATAAGGGTGTAGTACATGCTTGGTTAATGGTATACATGTGACAATGGTTCAAGAAAAGAGATCATGCACGTGATATGGTTCATAGAAAAGAAAACAAATAGCAGTAAGATTGTGTTGTCAAAGCAATCAAGGATCAATTTAGAAATTTAACTTCAACCTTTAGGTTCTTGGGATCAATTTCCTATTAGCTTTCAACCCTACATAAGGCTAGAAAAAAAAGTATAGAGACAAAAAAATGTTTTGGATATAAAAGGAAAAATTCAATTCGGAAGTGGATGAGACATGAGGTATTCAGATTCCATTGTATAATTCCATAGAAACACCAGTGAGAGACCCAAGCCCATTTTGCTCCGATTTGGTCTAAATTTGAAATAAATTGCTTTCAAATATTGGTGTCTCAAGGCCCGATTGGAGCTCAGTTCGGGATGAAATTTTTATGGCATGGTCATGGAAAAGGAACTAGGTTAAATCCAAAATATTGGAGCAACATTCCAAAGGGTGTGGACTCAGGGTGTGAAAGAATGCCAAAAAGCACTATTCCAGATCACCTTTTAGGGAAAGCATTATTCCAGATCACCTTTTAGGGATTTTGAAAAGCATGAAGGAGGTGGAAGTGCCCCTCGATGTCGAAACCAAGATAATTATTGAACTCGACATTTTTACTACTCATCAAAACATGCAACCTCCGTTAGACAAATATTTTCTAGAAATACTTGGTTTGGGAGATAGTCGTTTTTAGGTAAAAATTTTGGAATTTCTAAAAAAGATGAAAAAGTCAAAAGTAGACAAACCCATAATTTTACAGCAGGTGACTGGTGCATTGGAATAGATATATGAAAGATGTTCAGCGATCCTTATTATATGTAGTAACTTCACCCATTGTAAAAGTTTTCCTAGCTTGTCATACACCTTGAATCAATAATTTATTATTAATTATGGTGGAAAAATACTTTAACTATTATTTTATTAATTTTGACAGAAAAGTAAAAAATAAAACATTTTTTATATAATAAAATATGTTGAAGGGGGACAAAAGTGGATATAGCTATTAAAGGGTGTTTGCTGACCCACAAGAGGAAAAGACATGTGGTTGAAGCCAATCAGTGAGAACTCAAGATGCACGAGGCATCATCCCCAAAAATCAGGTCACCCCTCCTAGTGAGTGCTAAAGAGAAGGAGGCTCATAAATGACCATGTACTAGGAAAAATACTATATATTAGTATGTCCATGAGCAGCAGGAGGCTAGCATTGGACATGGATTATAATTGAGAATGCAAGAGATGGAGCATTGAAGTACTTTTTCTCTCGTGGTTCAACGAACAGGCTCGAGGATTCTGGAGCAAGTAGCTTGGATTCTCTAGGAATTGGTTGGGAGGAAAAACTACTCCCCTTTTGTTTTCCTTGCATTGGTTCCAGGTTTTTATCTTATACGTCAATTATATATATATTAAATCTGATATTTTTGTTAGTAGGAAGGATGCATCTAATCCATGTTCCTAGCAATTTAGCTGCATCGACATAGTCTATGTATAACTATCATGCTTAATCGGTATCTGTTAAATGTTGCACTTTGGAAATAGAGTTTTATCTAGATAGGTTTATATTTTCAATTTCATTCTATCCCTTTTTTCCTATGCTATCGAATTAGAAAATTATCTTTGCTTAATTATCGAAACTATATTTAGGTAGTCAAAGTACAAACTTTAGTATTTATCTTATCTAGAAACTCTTCAATATTGAGAATTTGTTTATGTACAGATCGGATATGTTACGACTGATATATTACATTCATAATAACAATCTGTTGGATCTAGGTAGTTATTCTTTAAATATTAAATTCCCAAAGAACGAACCTAAGATGTTTTTTTCTAGAAACCAGATTCTTATGGATTGAAGAACCATTTCTAAAAGTATCATAGAAATCCTAGGTTACAAGTTATTCTACAGTCAAAGATCCCCAATGTGTGTCCCAACAATTATGCAATCCAATAATTACAATATTGTTATCATATACAGAGAAATAATCAAATTAACACTTGTACACATGTCTTAATCAATATAGTGAAATTATAGGTACATGAATCCCAATCGAATCTAAATCAAATCACATGATTAACTGTTAAAGATACAAATACATGTTACACTACACTACTGAGATCTTGGGATCGAATCCCTTTAAAGTAATAACTTCATTTATAGTACAATTGACTTAACCCTGCCCTTGGCCAAACATTTAATTACAGTAATTGTTGTCATAAGAATATACTACTGAAAGAAAAAGTATTCATATCTAAGTCAAATCGTAGGTTAAACTACACGTCAGAGATCGATGGATTGAATCTATTTAAGGAAATAAATTAAATTACAGTCCTATGATAAACAAAGCTATGCCAAATGTAAATAGAATCATAGGTATAACCAACAACCACACTACAGATCACTTCAATTAAATTATTGCTTAAATTACACGTTATGGTTGTAAGCCCATGCTAAACGGATGCCACCACATTACAACAAGCGATTCACAGAGTTGCAGACCCTACGGCGAACAATAAAACTCATAAGTGCCTAGAACAAGTATAAGATGGCCATAAAACCATTTTAAATGTCTACCATTTATTATGTAGAGTTTAAATCCATATTACAGACGGAATCATCACCACGATGTTACCGACAAAATAAACAATGTTTAATATATTAACGGCCGTAAGACGATCGAGGATGGCTTCCGTTGATTTTAAACAAATATTACGCAGACTTAAACCTAAGCACAATTCATTAACAAAATCGTATGGATCCAAAGGCTGGGACATAGTTAAACTAATCAAATAAGTATTAGAGAAGTGGTTGTAAGTCCATCGTGGATGGCTTCCACATTCATCAAATAAAACCCTTATTACAAAATAGTATTGGAATGGGAATAAAGTCCATCAGAGATGGCACCCAAAACCCTGCAAAACGATTTTAAGAAAACACTACAAGATACTCAAAGCATTTCTAAGGCAATGGTTGTGATTCCACTTAAGGTGAACCCTGGGGGTTATTTTACAAACATAGAGAACCAACACAAATAAACTTATCTTTTTACAAAAGTGGCCTCCCTCACAGCCCAAGATTTTTCCTAGCTTTACCTGCAACAAACAAATAATATTTTAAATTGTATGTTGTAATCAAACCTCAAAACCAATAAAAAGGATTTTATAAAGTTTTCAAATGGTTACCTAGGAATTTAAAAATGCAGGCCTGGGAGGAGGTGACCATGTCGCCTCCCTCTCCAGCGCCTTCAACCTGCACAATTTTTCCACCTTCAGTAAGTTTCAAATGTAGGAAAGTTAATAACAAAATGAAATGTAATTTAACCTTGATAAACCCTTACCTTGGACTTTGGTAGCGAGGTCCATGGGTCTCCTCCTCTGAAGTACCCTTATCCCTCTACATCTTGCAACCATTAAAAATTATCAGTTACCTTGAAAAATAATCGCTGCAAACCAAATATAATGTAGAGTAAAAATACCAAGTCTTTGCTCACCTGTTAGAACATACTGTTCGCATGGTAGCAGAGTTGGAAGGCTCATCGAAGCTTTGATGTCGAAATGCAGACAGACAAGGAGGCGTTGGAAACTAGTTCACCTTAGAAAGAACCATACAATTCGTTAACATAGTGAAACAAGGCAGATTTCATACACCAAACAAACCATTAACATTGTAAAACCAGAGCAAGAACCTCATAGAGCAGAGCTCGGCCCTCGACCGTCCTCCGACCAAACAAAACTACGAGAATGAGGACTCGAACAGAGCAAAATCTATTTTACATAACCCTACGAAACCAAATATCTCATCATCCAGGAGTAGGGTTGAGATTTACTCTCGTGTAACCTCGTGGGCCTAGATGTGCTTCCAACTTGCAGCGAGCACAAGTTTTAAAGTCAACCAGGTCCCATATTTAATCCACAACAAAGTAATTTCAAAGCTTAATCATTGCGTTAAAAACCAACCTTGGAACATGTACAAAGTGCCAAACCATACAACATATACCGTGGTTTAAATTATATCCATGCTATATATTTTAACTACCAACATTAAACCATAAGGTATGAGCATGGGGTATATATATATATAACCATACGAATAAATCATTGCATAAAAAAAACAATATATTTATTTAACATTAGATTACCATATGTATATTACATTCCCAAAACCCTTGTGCTCAAGGGGGGGCTCAACCCATGACATAAGCTTAGGCAATGGTAAGGCCTAAAGCCTTCAAACACATACCTTAAGTTCATGGTATCTAACCTGTATGCCTTAGCGTCAAAACCAAGACCCTTACACATTTACGCTTAGGACTCAAGTCCTTATGATTTTCCCTTCCAGGAATTTAGGTGTTTATAAACATAGCTTTATTACATCAATATTGGGAGACAAGACTAGGACATGGTCTTCCCAATCTTTAGGGCTAACAAACCCTAGTAAAAACTAATATAATAAAAACAAGAGACTGTAAACATCACCTGGAGGGTAATGGCTGTATGTTCGGATGGAGCCAGCCATCGATGCCACCTTTATAAACCTGACATAAAAGGGGGATAGATATTATTCACTTGCAGAATTAAAACATAAGCAACCTACTATTAATTGGTGTTAAAACAATGCATGTAAAAAAAATGTAGTTACAATTTTGGGGTGTGTTACATAGTTCTTTCTATATTTTCTTCTACAAGGCGCTGATATTGGCCTCTTAGGCTAATTTCACTTGTGGAAAATGTGTAGAATTGGATAAAATTGACATTTTTAAAGTAATGTAAATTCCATATTACAAGTTGGAATGGAGTACAAGGTTATGAATTGGAAATATTATCCATGTAGGAATAATGGTGCACAATTAGAATCTGAATGAGGAATTCATATGTCCCAGAGATTTGAGCAAAAAATTGCATGTGACCTTGTTTTGAAAAAAAATGTCAACTAAGGGAAGTTTCCATAATTTCACAAATGGGTGAAAAGAAAAGAAGGAATTAGAACCCTGTGAATTATTCCATGAGTCTAATTCTATTAAATCATATTGTTTTATGTTTTTACATGCACGCCTAAGATGTCTTTTAAATATCTCTATGATGCATAGTGTTTACATTTGTTAAAATTTGAATAGTTGTAGCAAAGGGTGGCAGACAGTGGGAAAGAGTCTCCAAAAGAAAATGGTAAACATGAATGTTTCTCATGACCCTTATGAGCATGATGAACATGTCCTAGGATAAATATAAGAGGAAATCGTTGAGACAAAATCTAATGGAAGAAGATAGCAAATCACTCCTCAAAATTTGGTTGAAACAATGATAATTTTCAATGAAAGATTGATGAAGGATCAGGAAGAGAAGAACCAAATCAATGCTGCTATTTTGTAGAGCCTCACGGATATGTAGAAGAGGATAAACTTGGGTCCAACCCAAGCAATGTAGGCCAAGAAGGAAGAAATGCAGAGAGTTTCTCTAGAGGTCTCTCTAGGAAGAGGACTCCAAGCCCAAGAAAGAGTTCTATGAGTCGAAATCATAGAACACCCTCCTCAAGATCTTATTCTAGAAGGTCGTGTGACTCTAGAGGTTCTCGAAGTATCCCAAAGCATACTTCCAACACATTTGATAGAAGAAGGCATTCTAAATAGATTCCACAAAGAGAATTTAGGAAGGAAAGGCCTCCCACATTTGATGGTGAGAGTAAGGCAAGTCAAGAGGTAGAGGCATGGCCTTTTGGAATGAAATAGTATTTTAGGATTCATGATTACTCAAGCAATGAAAAGGCTAGAGTTTCCGGTTACAATCGAAATGGCATATCTTCAATTTGGTGGGAGCACTTCATGCAAGTAAAAGGAATTAAGGAAAGAAGAATTAGTTGGGAGCAATTTAAGAAATATTTCAAGGAAAAATACATTTACACTAGGTATTATGATAACAAGAGAAAGGAGTTCAATGAACTAAAATTGGGACTGAAGTCTATGGAAGAACATGTACAAGTCCTGTCTTCTAGTGCCATGGAGTCCATGGCTTCAATTTCATTTCAATTTGAAATGGGGTAGTGTTTCTAAATGACTCACTTAGTTATTCACTAGAGGCATTCGATCGGTGCCTCTTACCATGACCATGACAAATTCATCCTCTCTTCCTTGGAGCTATTGCAATAATGGTGCAAACAAATGTATGCTCATTTGACAAGTTTGCACCTAGGTCCTACTTCAAGAGGCCAATGCACCAGAGGTATCCTGCAACAAGACCGCTTGAGTATCTCTTCTTACTAATACCAACAATCTATTTGTCAAGCCAGTGGGTTTTATTATTCCAAGTTTCCAAGTCAAAATGGTTAACCATAATTTCAATCCATCGATTATGATTCCTTTTTGAATTTGTTATCTTGTCTACATGATGTTATTTCCACTTCTAATGTGATCTCAATGATTCAATCAAACATTATCACCACCATTCATACATCCCCCCCCGAGTTTCCAGAGAGAAATGACACAAGAGACAAATGCAAAATGCCTCCTTCATTGCACATGGAATTAGTTTAACCTTATCCAGGCCCCACTCTACACTCATGCGGATTCGTCTCAATCTCCTCTTATTCATTACCTAGATTTGTGAGGCCGTCCTTACCTTGGTCTGTAACACACCTAGAACTGAAAAATAAATATTTATTATTTATTTCAGAAAACATTATGTTAAAATTATTGTAAAGTTTTTATGACTAAGTTGGTCAAGGATGACTATAATTGAGGAATTGTTTTTTTAATATTTAAATAGAAAAGACAACTATCCAAGGGAGACTGTTAAATGAGTGTTCACTGACCCACTAGCAGGAATGAGCAGTTGTAGAAGGCTAGTTGACAAGTGGAAGCACTAGCATTTCACTTTGTAGTTGTTGCAGGAAGCATAATTCCTAAAAATGTGATCATGTTCCCTGAGAGGGAGAACTGAGCTGGTGGCTCATTTAATTCCAAAATTGACCCAAAGACCTAGGAAATATTATAAATACCATCAAATTGAGCATGATTCTCCCTACTCATTCTGTTTCAAGTGAATGTACCTTGTGATTGCTGCAAACTAAAAAGGTTAGGCACACAAGGAATTTGATGAGGGGATAACTAAAGTGGAATTGTTGAGCTAAGTCTGCTACTGAGTGTTGAGTTATAGCAAGTTGGTGTGTGGGCTACTATCCAGTGATCTTCATCCTAGTGGTTCAATGAACATGCTCGAGGGTCCTGAGCAAGTAATCTTGGCTGCTTCAGGAGAATGTTGGGTGGAAAAGTCTCCTTTGGGTGTTTGTCCCCTTTTGCAAAATTATCCAGGTTCTAATTACTGATATGTACTTGTGATTTAATTCTATAAATGTATTCTTATTTATATGAATGCTAAGTAGCTGCAAAGTTTAATAATAGTTTGTGGTTATTATCTATGATCTGTACTTCTATCTAGAAGTGAGTTTTATTATTTTAAAAAGAGAAAACCTGCAATTAGTTTAGTCAAAAAGAAGGTTTAAGATTTACTAATCTAAGTATCTCTATTAGATTAGTTTAGCTTAATGATGCTTTTTCCTTCTCTGATTATATTAATCATAGTACTATATCTCAATTATCTTAATCCCTTGTTTTTGCTGAAAAACCCTACAAGAGAAACCTATTGCAGAAGTTACTACAAAATATATATATCTACTTGTTGAGACATATATATATAACTGACAAATCCTAACGAGGATAAAACTCGTAAGGAGTTTTATAAGTTAACTATATAATTTCTTATTTTTAAACAAAAACAGTGCTTGTGTTAAACATACCCAAGGTTTAAGCCTATAATAGAAAATAAACATAGTACACATGTTTATATATATGCTCAGGTTGAAGCCTTACAACATTAACTTATTAACTTCAAACTGAAATCTTTAAATAAACCATTTTGTTCATATCCAAACCCTAGATACAATAGATAAGAAAAGATTTAAATAAAATTAATAATTGACCTAGGTTTTAGATCTCACTACAGGAATATTTCTTAATCAAGGCGACTTGGCCATATTCTTGTAAAATCATAAATTCTTTAATACCAAATCAAGATTATTGACAGGGTGCAACGCTAGGCTGTAAACCATTTTGGCATTATCATCTGTAATGTTATCATTCACAGAATAAAAATGCGACATCCTTAGGGCTTAATTTCTTTCCACCATAAAATTGTATATTAACAACTTAAGTATTTACAAACAAAAAGTATATGGTCTTAGTCAAGATAGAGTGATGGCCTTACAACCATTTCATAAACCAAATATGGTACAGTAAATGCCTCACGGCCACGTTATATTTTTCTTTAAATACAAACTATAAGTTTAAGATAAGATTCAAAATTGAAAACGTGAAAACCCTCACGGGTCTTCCCAAAACTACCAAAACCATTACTGGGAATAATTAACAGTAGTTATCATTGAAAGAGGCCTTAAGGCCCTTTTCTTTAATAAACAAGAATGACAGTGTAGATACCTCATAATCTAAGAAAAATATTTTACCTATCTTTTATACATTTTCCCCCAAGGTTCCATGACCTACTGACTGTCGTTTTAAGGAAATCAACTTTGTAAAATCAAAATAACATTTAAAGACTTTAAATATAAAAGCCGAGCAGTCTACTTTCCATAACCTTTTCCATCAAAGATAAATAGTAATAACTTATAGACAAGTGGCTCTATGGCCCAAAATTATTTCCAAAAACGGATGCAACAGGTGAATAGGCTCACGGCCACATTACAGTATCACAAAACAACGGAATGTAAATCAAATTACAACTATATTTTTACAAGAAAAATCCCTCACAGGATTTAACAAATTTATTTACATTCCAGTAGAGACATTCGAAGGACTGCTCTTACTTCTGAAAAGAAAACAAAAATATTATCCATGTATCGAAGGACTCCCAGTATAGTCCAAGATTAAGAAAATGCCTCACGATTACCAAACAACTCATCACTTCCATCGAAATCAAACACATAGTTAAGCATCCAGACTATGCCTTGAAAAGAAAGAACAAGTCAAACCATAGAGTCGTAAAGGGAAGGGTACCCATATTACCCGAGCCATGAACCATTCATAACTTTGCTCCACTTGTGTGGTAGCAAACATTCTGGGTTTCCTCCTACACATACAAAAACTAAGAGGTCAAAACAGTGATATATATATAAAGAAATGATGTAGAGCATAAAAAATGACCTTTACGAGTTACCGAAGGAGAATATACATGTCTCGGCAATCTTGGAATCATAACCAAAGCTACACAGCGAGAAGATATCAAGTAAACAGGCATAGAGGAAGGGTGTTGAGGGCCGAAGAATTCAATTTATCCACCATCGTCTCCATGCATTGAAGGAAACCAGTCGAGCAAACAGAGACTGGAGGAAACGAACCAAGAGCAAATGAACCCAAACAGAACTTCTTCGAAAAGATCAACACAATCAACAAGGTGCATTAAAACCCTAGGGTTTTGCACCGTGCATAATAGCCTCTAGCTGGAGTTTCCAATATTAGCATATGGTCTACGTGTGAACCAATTTAATACACAATATTTTCATATCGTTACCATATCTTTGTTTTCCAATTTTAAGTCAACCATCGTATCCTTTAAAGGCTAAATACTTTGGCATAATTTCTCCAAGATGGTATTTTGGATCATATATTAACATATAGTAAAATTAGGGTAACTATAATTTTGGAGTTCAATCTAGAATATGATTATAGTATAGTTTTTTTCCAAACCCTTAGTGTCCCATCCTTTCACCTAGGTGTTGGATTCCTTGAAGTTTAGGAGTGTTGCCCTTAAGTAAGAAACTTTAAGCTTAATCTTGTTCACCTGGACAAAGGAAAATGAAGGTTCATGCGTTAGCCTTAAAGGCTAAGTAAAACTATGACCTTTTCATTTAACAACTCTTAGGTGGGAAAATAATTGAAGGAATGAAAACAATTTTACGACTGTGCAACCAATAAAGATGTAAAGATGTTATAACCCCAAGTTAGTATCGACCAGAATGCATGATGTTGTATTGCCATAATGTCGTACATTTTGGCATGCTGTTGAATACCACTAAAACATAATCACATGAGTCTCACAGTTCAATTAAAGACATTTTGATTATCATCACAACAGAGAAAGAGTGAAGTTTAACATCTCTTCGATTTATTCCTGAGAATTCTTGAAAGTTACATATAGTAAATAAATAAATAAATTATTATGAAATTTAGGGATGTTTCATGTGGTATTAGAGCGATTTTCCCAACACTAGGCTTGACTGGCTCACTCGCATACAAATAAGAAAAAATATATACTGATCATATTTTACATTTAATTCTGTACATAAATATAAAATTTGTTTTGCGGGAAAATGGAAGGTGTTGAAGCATCTGCTGAAAATGGATCTCGACACAACAATCCAGACAACATTTATGTAGAACTGAATAATACACCTTCAGAGTTACTACAAATAGTTAAAGAGTTAAAAGATGAGCTACAAACTGTAAAAATGGATAATGAAAGAATTCTGGAACTTAATTAGATATTATTAGACAAAATACATAACATGGGAAAGGAAAAAAGAAATGTTTATGAAACTGATTTTGAAACAGTGTCTTACAGAAAGGAACGAAAGAAAAATACTATGATAGTGAATCTTCTTCAAAGGTTAAAGCAAGGTCACATATGGGAAGGTATAATTATACAAGTGAAAGTAGTGAAAGTGACCGTAAACCTAGGAGAAGGAAGTATAAACCTTATGAAGAAATTTTTGGGGAATTAAAAAAAATAAAGCCTCCCATATTTAACGGAGAAGTAGAAAAAGGTGAAGAAGTCGAGGCTTGGCTGTCAGGAATGAAGAAATATTTCCAGATTTATAACTATTCTGACAGACTAAAAGCTCGGATGACTATCTACAACTTAACCGAAAAAGATGACATCTGGTGGCAAGACATAAAAAGAGTAAAAAATATTAAGGAGAAGTGCTTAACCTGGAGAGTTTTTTAAAAAGTATTTTAAAAGGAAGTTTTTATCTAAATAGTACTATGAGGAAAGAGCTAAGGAATTCTATGAATTAAAATTGGGTTCAATGTCAATGAAATAATTAAGTAGTAAATTTCTAAGTCTGTTAAGATATTTACCATACATAATTGATGAAAAAATGAAAAAACAAAGATTTTTAACTTGTCTGCCCACTAGATTCAAGGATAGAATAGAGTTCAGAAACCCAAAAACCCTTGAAGTGGCTATGAGAAAGGATGATTTCTGTTATGAACAGAGTAAAAAGAGAGAAAACTTACCTAACTGGAAGAATAAAAGAACCAGTAATTTTGATCAAAAGAGAAAGGGATTTAAGTCAAATGAGAGTTTTGGAAATAACTCCTGGAACTTCTCCAGAAATAATTATCAAGGAGCAGATTTTAAAAATAAGACACAAAAAAATACTACAACATCAAAAGGCAGGGATATGTCTAATAATTTTCTTAAAAATAATGAACATAAGGAACCTGTAAAGTGCTATGCCAAGCACCACATTATGCCAAGAATTGTCCGAACAGAAAGGGGAACTTCAACAACATGCATACCATCCAAGAAGAGGAAACAGTTGGAGATGTGGCAAATGAAATGCCCAGAATAAATGTAGCCTTGGAGAACCGATAGGCGGACCATCATACTTCCATGGTGGAAGTGCAAGGTATGATACAAAACCAGGATGTTTCCATCCTGATTGATCTAGGTGCCAGTTTAAGTTATGTGTCACCTAGAAAGTTTATCTTTGAAAAAGTTTGGAAAATCCTGGCTAGTCCTGTTAGCTACAGGAACTAAAAGGAAAGTGGTTAATTATGTTGAACACTGTAATTTTCTTATGAGTCAGTTTGAAACTCAAGTCAAGATAAATGTGTTACCGTTAGGATCTTATGATGTCCTAATAGGTATGGATTGGCTGGAAAAACACCAAGTAATTTTAAATTGTTTTCAGAAAATGTTTACTTGTTTAAATAACGTAGGAGAAATGATTTCAGTCAAAGGAATACCTAGGAAGATATATGTTAGACAAATCTCAGCCTTGCAGATGAAAAAGGATGTAAGAAAAGGCTGTAAAGTTTTTGTTGTACACATAATAAATAATGAACAGATTGATAAGGAAGATAAGTTAAATTTCGATGATATTCCAATCCTACAGGATTTCTTGGATGTTTTCTCGGAAGAAATTCCAAGACTACCTCCAAAGAGAGATCTGGATTTTACAATCGAATTAGTACCAGGAGTTGTACCAAATTCAAAATCTCCTTATTGAATGAAAATTTTAGAACTTAACGAATTAAAATTACAATTGCAAGAATTAATAGACAAAAACTATGTAAGACCGAGTGTATCCCCTTGGCGAGAACCTGTCCTTTTCATTAAGAAGAAAGATGAGACATTACGTCGATGTATAGACTACAATTACCTAAATAAAATGAGAATTAAAAATAGGTATCCTCTGCCCCGCATCGATGATCTATTTGATCATATACGCATAGCGACAATATTTTCAAAAATAGACGGATATCATCAAGTTAGAATTAAAGATGAAGATATCTTTAAGTCTGGTTTCAAAACTAGATACCAGAACTATGAATTTGTGGTTATGCCCTTTGGGCTAACTAACGCTCCAACAACTTTCATGTGCTTAAATAATAGTGTCATAATTAAATACTTAGACAAATTTGTATGACATCTTTATAGATAACATATTAATTTATTCTAAAACGAAAGAAGAGCACAACGAACACTTGCAGATAATACTAAAGGTTTTAAGAGAACATTAACTATATGCTAAGTTCAGTAAATGTGAATTCTATAAAGATAATATACAATATCTAGGGCATGTAATATTCAAAGAAGGAATATCGGTAGACCCAGATAAGATAAAAATAATAATTGATTGGCATGTTCCCAAGGACGTAACTGATGTATGATCATTTATGGGAATAACAGGTTATTACAAAAAAAATTATAGAAGGATTTTTGAAGATTGCAAATCCTATAACATCATTACAGAAAAAGGGAAAGAGGTTTGTCTGGGATAAAAAATGCAAAGAAAGTTTTAATAAATTATAAGGATTATAAACCACTGCACCCATTCTAAAAATAGAAGATCCAGAAAAGGATTTCGGTGTATGCACTGATGCATGCAACGAAGGTTTGGGTGGATTATTGACACAAGAAGGTCATGTAATTGTGTATGAATCAAGGAAATTAAAAACACACAAATATAATTACACAACTTATGACCTAGACCTAGCTGCCATAATCCATGCTTTAAAATGTGGCGCAATTATCTAATAGGTAAAATATTTTTGCTAATTTTTGATAACGTAAGCCTAAAATATATGTTTGATCAACAAAATCTAAACACAAGGCAAGCTAGATGGTTAGCTTTCCTTAGAGAATATGATTTTGAAATCAAACACATTAAAGAGAAAAATATAAAGTGATTGATGCCTTCAGAAGAAATGCAATAATAAGTTTTGTAGCTACCATTAGCAGTTATAAAATCGGGAATTAGAGGATAAAATGGACAAAGGAATAAAACTGGACACATAATACCGGAGTTTAAAAGAAAAAGTAACTCATAATGTATTTGAAAATATAACTACAGACTACAGTTTAAATGAAAAAGGCTTAATGTTGTATAAAAACAGACTTTATGTGCCTAATATACCGAAAGTTAAACTACTGATTTTGAATGAAGTACACAAAAGTATTTATTACGGACATCTGGGGTATCAAAAGATGATAACAATGCTGAAAAAAGAGTATTTTTGGACTAATATGAAAAACGAAGTTATTGAATTTATAGCTAGGTGTATAGAATGTCAGCAAGTTAAAGCCGAACATCAACACCCAATAGGTCTTTTACAACCATTACCTATTTCAAATTGGAAATGGGAAGTCACCAGTCTTGATTTTATAACTGCCTTACCGAAAAACCAGAAAAAATATGATTCAATAATGGTAGTCGTGGACAAACTAAGTAAGGCAGCACACTTCCTACTTATTAAAACAACTCATAAAGATGCTAACATTGTTGACATCTTCATGAAAGAAATCTTTCGTTTGTATGGAATTCCGAAGGTAATAATTTTTTATAGAAATCCTAAGTTTACTAGTAAAATATTTATTTAAAGGACTAGATACGAAATTAAATTTCAATATTGCTTATCATCCGCAAACGAATCGACAAACAGAAAGAGTCAATCAAGTACTAGAAGATATGTTACAAAGGTATGTCAGAGACTATCCCAAGAAGTGGGAATATTATTGGCACTTAGTTGAATTTGCATATAATAATCATTATCAAGCTTAAGAAAAGCTTAGTCCTTTTGAAATATTATATGGTATGAAATGTAACACTCCTATTACATGGAGTAATCCAATTGAAATATTGATGTTAGGACCTAACTTATTAAAAGAATTAGAACTAACAGCGAAACATATACAAAGTAATTTGAAAACTGCTCAGGACAGACAAAAGAGTCATGCCAGCCTTAAAAGAACTCTGAAAGAATTCCAAGTAGGTGAGCATGTTTTTGTTAAGGTAAAACACAGAAAGAGCTCCTTTAAACTAGGTAGTTGTGCTAAATTAAAACCCACGTATTGTGGAACGTTCTAAATATTGGCAAGAGTGGGGCCAGTGGCATATCACTTATCCTTTCTGCCTAATCTTAGAATACATAATGTCTTTCATATTTATATTTTGAAAAAGTATGCACACGATGCTATTCATGTGATTGAATGGAATGTGATTCAGGTAGAACCAGAAGGATATTTTCTGGTGGAACCAGACTGTATTCTCGACAAGAAGGAAATTTTTCTCCGGAATCGCACCATTGGACAGGTAAAGGTGCAATGGAAACACCTCAGTATATATGAAGCAAACTGGGAACTGGAGAGTGATACGCAGGTGGCATATCTAGCTCTGTTCCGAGAAGACTTAGAATAAACTTAAGCAACATCGAGGAGGATGTTGAGCTTAAGGGGGGTGTTTGTAACACACCTAGAACTGAAAAATAAATATTTATTATTTATTTCAAAAAACATTATGTTAAAATTATTGTAAATTTTTTATGACTAAGTTGGTCAAGGATGACTGTAATTGAAGAATTATTTATTTTAATAGTTAAATAGAAGAGACACCTATCCAACGGAGACTGTTAAATGAGTGTTCACTAACCCACTAGGAGGAATGAGCAGTTGTAGAAGGTTGGTTGACAAGTGGCAGCACTATCATTTCACTTTCTAGCTGTTGCAGGAAGCATAATCCCTAAAAATGCGGTCATGTTCCTTGAGAGGGGGAACTGAGCTGGTGGCTCATTTAATTCCAAAACTGACCCAAAGACCTAGGAAATATTATAAATACCATCAAATTGAGCAGGAGGCTCACTACTTATTTTGGTTCAAGTGAATATACCTTGTGATTGATGCAAACTGAAAAGGTCAAGCACACAAGGAATTTGATGAGGGGATAGCTAAAGTGGAATTGTTGAGCTAAGTCTGCTACTGAGTGTTGAGTTATAGAAAGTTGTCATGTGGGATACTATCCAGTGAACTTCGTCCTAGTGATTCAGTGAACATGCTAGGGGGTCCTAAGCAAGTAATCTTGGTTGCTTTAGGAGAAGGTTAGGTGGAACAGTCTCCTTTGGGTGGTTGTCCCCTTCTGCAAAATTATCCAGGTTCTAATTATTGATAAGTACTTGTGATTTAATTCTATGGTTGTATTCTTATTTATATGAATGCTAAGTAGCTGCAGAGTTTAATAATAGTTTGTGGTTATTATCTATGATCTGTACTTCTATATGGAAGTGAGTTTTATTATTTTAAAAAGAGAAAACTGCAATTAGTTTAGTCAAAATGAAGGTTTAAGACTTACTAATCTAAGTATCTATGTTATATTAGTTTAGCTTAATGATGCTCTTTCCTTCTCTGGTTTCTTAATCATAGTACTATATCTCAATTATCTTAATCCCTTGTTTTTGTTGAAAAAACCCTACAAGAGAAACCTATTGCAGAAGTTACTGTATATATATCTACTTGTTGATACATACATACATACATACATACATACATACATACATACATACATATATATATATATATATATATATATATAAAATTGATAAAACTTGATGAGGATAAAACTCATAAGGAGTTTTATAAGTTAATTATATAATTTCTTATTTTTAAACGAAAGCAATGCTTATGTTAAACATACCCAGGGTTTAATCCTGTAATAGAAAATAAACATAGTATACACGTTTATATATATGCTCGGGATAAAGCCTTATAGCATTAACTTATTAACTTCAAAATGAAATCTTTAAATAAACCATTTTGTTCAGATCCAAACCCTAGTTACAATAGATAAGCAAAGCTTTAAATCAAATTAATAACTGAGCTAGGTTTCATATCTCACTACAGGAATCTTTCTTAATTAAGGCGAATTGGACAAATTCTTGTAAAAACATAAATTCTTAAATACCAAATCGAGATTATCGACAGGTTGGAGCACTAGGCTATAAACCATTTTGGCATTATTTTATGTAATCTTATCATTCATAGAACAAAAATGCGACAACCTTAGGGCTTAAATTCTTTCCACCATAAAATTGTATATTAACAATTTAAGTCTTTACAAACAGAAAGTATATGGTCTTAGTCAAGATAGAGTGATGGCCTTACAGTATTTTGATAAACCAAATATAGTAGGGTAAAGGCCTCATGACCACGCTATATTTTTATTTAAATACAAAATGTAAGTTTAAGATAAGATTCAAAACTGATAACGTGAAAACCCTCACGGGTCTTTCCAAAACTACCAAAGCCATTCTTGGAAATAATTAACAGTAGTTATCGTTGACAGAGGCCTTACGACCCTTTTCTTTAACAAAGAAGAATGATAGTGTAGAGGCCTCATAATCTAAGAAAATTCTTTTACCTATCTTTTATACGTTTTTCCCCAAGGCTCCATGACCTATTGACTGTCATTTTAAGGAAATCGACCTTGTAAAATCAAAATAACATTAAAATACTGTAAATATAAAAGCCTCACGGGCTACTTTCCATAAGTTTTTCCATCAAATATAAACAGTAATAACTTATAGACAAGTGGCTCTATGGCCCAAAATTCTTTCCAAAAACGAATGCAACAGGTGAATGGCCTCATGGACACATTACATTATCACAAAACAACGAACTGTAAATCAAATTACAACTTTGTTTTTACAAATAAAATCCCTCACAGGGTTTTTAACAAATTTATTTACATTCCGGTAGAGACAGTTGAAGGACTGCTCTTACTTCTGAAAATAAAACAAAAATATTATCCCTGAATCGAAGGACTCCTAGTATAGTCCAAGATTAAGAAAATGCCTCACGACTACCAAGAAACTCATCACTTCCATCGAAATCCAACACAGAGTTAGGCATCCAGACTATGCCTTGAAAAGAAAGAACAAGCCAAACCATAGAGCCGTAAAGGGCAGGGTACCAGTCTTAACTGAGCCACGAAACCTTCAACACTTTGTTCCACTTGTGTGGTAGCGAACGCTCTACTTTGCCTCCTACACATACAAAATCCAAGAGGTCAAAACAACGATATATATATATAGAAACAATGTAGAGCATAAAAATTGATCTTTGCGAGTTACAAAAGGAGAAGATACTTGTCTTGGTAGTCTTGGAATCATAACCAAAGCTACACAATGAGAAGACATCAAGTAAACATGCATAGAGGAAAGGTGCTGAGGGCCGAAGGATTCGGTTTATCCACCATCGTCTCCATGCAGTGAAGGAAACCAGTCGAGCGACAAAGACCGGAGGAAACGAACCAAGAGAAAATGAACCTAATCAAAACTTCATCGAAAAGAACAACACAATCAATGAGGTGCATTAAAACCCTAGGGTTTTGAACCATGTATAATGGCCGCCAGCTGGAGTTTCCCATATTACCATACAGTCTATGTGTGAACCAATTTAATACACGTCCTTTGCATATCGTTACCATATATTTGTTTTCCAAGTTTAAATCAACTATCGTATCGTTTAAACGTTACGTACTTTGGCATAGTTTCTCGAAGATGGTATTTTGGATCCTATCTTAACATGTAGTAAAAGTAGGGTAACTATAGTTTTGGAGTGCAATCTAGAATATGATTATAGTATAGTTGTTTTCCAAACCCTTAGTGTCCCATCCTTTCACCTAGGTGTTGGATACCTTGTAGTTTAGCAGTGTTTCCTTTAAGCAAGAAACTTTAAGCTTAATCTCATTCACCTGCAAAAAGGAAAATGAACGTTCATGCATCAGCCTTAAAGGCTAAGTAAAACTATGACCTTTTCCTTTAACATCTCTTACGTATGACAAAAACTGAAGGAACAAAAATAGTTTTACGACAGTGCAACCAACAAAGATGTAAAAGCAGTTATAACCCCGAGTTAGTATCGACCATAATGCATGACGTTGTATCGACATAATGTCATAAATTTAGGCATGTTGTTGAATGACACTAAAACATAATCACATGAGTCTTACAGTTCAATTAAAGATATTTTGATTACCGTCACAATAGAGAAAGAGTGAAATTTAACATCTCTTGGATTTATTCCTAGGAATTCTTGAAAGTTACATATAGTAAATAATTTCTTTTATTATTATGAAATTTAGGGATGTTTCAGTCCTTACCTTGGTCCTTCCTCGGACATGTGTCTTGGCTGTGTATCCACCTATGTCGTCAGATATCATCAAACACAAATGGGGTAATTACTTCCCAGACTAGAATCACCCGCATTCGAGGTTAGAAAACAACTTGTTAATGTTCAATTCCAACAAAGATTACATGGGATTTTTCGTAATAGGATTTTTTTTATGATGAATAGAGTCTTGTATGCAATGGATGATATATAGCTATTTGTTGTAGTGTGATGATTTTTAGATTTTAAAGGCCATTTAAAATCTCTTTGTTTATGTATTTTGGTTCATATATAGATGCAATGGGTGCTATTTTAGCTAGACACAACCTTAATTTTTATATAAAAAGAAATATTTCCACAATTGTATTTAATAGTTTTGATTCACATGGATGTACATAAACATTTTTTTATTTTTATCGAAATGTAAATATTTTATGTACTTTTATGGTGACGAGCATTTTTGGGTTCCATGTTTGATGATGTTACGAGAACATCAAATATATTTAATGGAGTAAAATGTAATAAAGGCCTCTTGATAAGGGGCCTTAATATTCACCTATGATATTCATGAGTTTAGAGGTTATTTGGAAAAGGAAGTTAGGTTATGTAGCAATCTACTAATCAAATAAAATACAATTAATGTTAATGTAATTATTGGATCTATTATTAATAAATTTAGTTGTGTTTATATTATTTATTTTTATATGATGGATAGTTCCATTTTATAATATAATGTATTAGGCATATAAGCTTTACTTTGAAGTAATTTAAACTATATATGATTTGGACTTGTTGGAATTGCATATTTGGATGCAAAAAATGGATGAACTTAACTCTTTTAAATATTCTTTTTTCTTAATAGAAACTGGAAAATAGTGTATATTAAAGGGGTTGTGCACAACCATTCAGTACAAAATTACAACAGCTTAAAGATGATAACTGTAAAAGAGTACCTACAACCAAGGCAGGCCGAAAGGAAAGCCTTCTAATGCTGTTATAGTAGTTCCTATTCTGAATTATAACAAAAGTAGTATAGATTCGAACAAACTGCTGATTTAAAACTATACAAAAAAAAATCTACTGGTAGGAAGAAGTCATTTGGGTTTGCCTAGAAACCCCACAGGCTGGGTGCCAAAAAGTTCATCCATTTTTCTGAGCAACTTCTCCTTGATTGTCTTAAACGTGACTTCCCTGGTTCATCTGCACTAATTTCTGAATGTCTTCTTGGATGCGGTCGATTGTGCCCATCAACTCGCTGAGGTTCCGGTCATGATCATCAATTCATTAGTCATGGCAGTTGGTTTGGTAGGAGACGTGGCACACATCAGCCACCAATTGCTTAACATTCGACGCCATCTCCCTATTATCAGTTATTCCTACTGCCACGAAGTCTGCCAAACGCTGAATGTTTTTTTTCAAGTCGTCGAAGCCTTCCTTAATGATGCATTGATCTAAACCCGAACCTCTATGCTCCATGCCAACGGAATGAAGGAAATTGCAATTACAGAGGTTTCTTTGAATTATCTTGATTGGGAAGACAAGAGGCATGTTAACAGATTTAAGGAAAAGCAACAAAGAGAGGACACCTTCTGCTGAAACCACGAAGGAAAGAACTGTCGGCTCATAGCGCACTAACAGGGTGGAAAATGGCTAACAAGCTCTTCTATGACAGCTTCCGATAGCAGATGCAAAGAGAGTCAAGAGTGACTTGGAAATGGGAGTATCGTGGGTAAGAACCGCCCAACTGGGGGCCGATAGAGACACTTCAGAGATTACTAAGGTTTAGCACCTAGAGGAGGAAACTCATAACCAATGAAGAGGAAAGGCATAAGTGATGAAGGAAGAAGGATGGTATTCAAATCCCATCGAGGAGCCATTGCGTGTGGGGGGGGAATGACGGAGGCAAGGGGAAGGGATGACCATTGAAGAGTGGTGAGGACAGAAATAAAGAGGAAGGACATGTAGATAAGGAGAGAGGGAGCGAGAGGCCATGCAACGTGGGCTTTCGAGGGGGGGCACTAGATCCAATGCGAAGGGACACATGAGCGCCATCATGGTGAGTCCAAATGAGGGTGAGGGAGAAGGCCGAAGGTAGAACTTAGGGGATGGGTTTAAAAATAACATCTAAACTATTGAAGGAGATGGAGCCTTGGGGGAGAGAGGCACCTTCATCTGTCGAATCGTCAGCCTTAGTGTTATTCTCTTTTAGAATGTGGTAATAAGAAATGCTAGGGGGAGGAGGTAGATGAGAGATCTCGTCATGGTACTTCCTGCAGTTAATGGATCGAGTTGAATAACCTGTACGCATCTTTAGGAAAACATGGCGAGAGTCCCCAAAGACTAGCGAACTTGAGATGGTTCCTCGATCTACCATTTCCAAGCCTTGAAGGAGCGCCAACCACTCGGCCTCATTGTTGGTCTTATGTCCCAATCCCCACGCAAAGGTCTTTATTGTTTGTCCTCTAAGGTCAAGGATGACCCCTTCTGCACTTGCCTCCCCTACTTTCAAATATTCTTATTATACAATTTCAACAATTTATATTTTTTTTTCAAAATTTTCTTATAAAAATGGTAAGAAAAATATCATTCAACATATTGAAACTAATATATATATATATATAATTAACTTAATCAAAATTAAAACATGAAAATATCACTAATTTATTATAAATTTAAATTATATTTTAAATTTTTTATCAAATAAAAAACAATAACTTCATTTTAACTTTACCTTACTTCCATTTAAATTTAACTTTAAGTTTCCGAAAATACTAAATTTAACTTTACATCTCAGAAAATACTTAAGGATTTTCGACACATGTACATCTATTTTTTTTTTTTTTCTAAAATTTTAATATGAAGTTGGTTAGGTGTTCCAAGATTATATATATATATATACTTGGAACACCTAACCAACTTCATAGTATAATTTATATATATATATAATGTAGAGTGGGAAATTGATAATTATGAAGATTAAGTCACCAAAGGTGAAGTTAAGGGTGGGAGCATTCTAAAGAGACATCCAAGATGGTCTTCATCTTCATACAAATGGCGATAGCATTTTCTGAAATAACTAAATATTCCATTCAAGAACTTTGAGGTTGACCTTTGCCTAAATTACCATAACCATGTCAATGTTGTTTTCATGAATAATGTACTCGTGACCATGTAGGTTATGTTGTTTTCATGAATAATGTATTCATGACGATTGCCATGTATTTTGCATTGTTGTTGCACCATTTTGATCACGTTGGTATTTCTTAAAAAATGGCTAAATGTCTACACAGCAGACAAAAATGGAGAAGCCCTGACAAAGATTCAAAGAATCAATCACCTAAAAATGCAGAGTTCAAAACATGGGATTGCCCCCGATACATCATAAGGTACATCATACGGCCCAATTATTTTGTACACAAGTTAATAAGTGTTATAGTGGAAAAGCCTGCGCTCAGCAAAAATCTGTCAACAGAGAAAAGATAGCGCTCATGGCTCAAAACTTCAACTATACTTGCAATGCTCTATCCATGGTATCAAACTTGCAATCTCAAAGTCTTACCAAAAAAAAATTTTGCAATCCAATCAAGAGAACAGTTCTCCTGTTTGACTGGGTTAAAAGAGTAGACAATAATAATTATATTGAATGTGATAAACTTTTATTACAATGGCATAGCTTTTGTTGTATGTTTTATTACACTATCCAATTTTTTACTGTGTTTTTTTGGTATGAATGATCGGCCTGGTCCTGGAACACCCGTGGGATATTCAGAGATGTCAATAAAAGACATTCACAGGATGTCCTTTTCCAATTTGAATAGATACAAGATAAGCAAATCAATATTTTTGAGATAATCTCTCATCAACAAACTTTTTATGAAAAAGCCAAAACATCCTTCTCAGATCTGCAGGTTCTACCAATACATACAACATCACTTGCATAAATAAATTAAGGTGATAAGAATGGTATTGGTAAGACATTACAAATCTACAATGCATTGCAATAAGAATTGAGCAGAGCAAAGCTGGCCAAAAGTAACACATGAATGAGGTTTCATAAACAACATTGACATTGAAATATAACATTTGATCATGGGAAAATGCACAAATCTCTCAAAGATAAGCCTATGAGATTAATGCGAAATGCTCTTTATTTCAATTCAAAATATGAAAGCCAAAAGCCACGGAGATTAATGTGAAATGCCATTTATTTCAATTCAAAGTATGGAATCAACAAATTTGTATTTGAGAGCTTTTCATCTCTTTCAACTGGTTGGATATGGATATGCTATAGTAGAAAAAATCCCTCTTCATATGAAGTCAATAACTACAGAACAAACTCTGTAAGTATTATAAGACTCCAAATCTGAATAAGTGAGCAAATGGTTTCGACAGTTTTAAGTATCCTATACTCGATCCATAATTACTTAGTTTCTGTATCCCTGCACTAGTAATGAAAGCATCTCTATCAATATTATAGAGATAAGTCCATCCTGATCTTGCAGCTCATTCATTGTACTCACAAATGATTTGCAGTGGCTGAAGAGGAAGAGGAAACCACAGAATAGTTGAAGGATTTAGGTGGTGTTAACAGCGATCTAATGGAGTGGGCAAGGGAGGAGGCAATGGCTGCCTTCACCTGCCCTCTTTTGGGGATGTTCCTCACAGAATGAGTAGCAGTCGGCATATCTTAATCTGAATGCTTATGGACTGAATTCTATGAACTAATCGGTAAAGGAAGGAAGCTACAGATAGTGAAAGCGTTAGGGAAAGAATGTAGTGCAAAATAAATCAAGAGACTGGTTACATAGAGGAGAGGACAGCGAGTATTTAAGGTTTCAAGATCTGACTGTGGGATCTCTGCAATGCAAAAGCAAATTCGGCACATGCAGCAGTCAAACAGTATTGTGTAATAGGGAAGAGAAAGCATCTCATTGCTGCTGGGCCCAACCCAGTGATTTGAATAATAATAGAGTTAAGTGGAAGATAGTTGGCATGGCCTTCTATGATAACCAGAAGAAATTATTTAAAAAAAAGAAAAGTTATGATGCCCCTTCTCAAACGATGGCAAGTTGCATTACTTTTCAGCACACGATCAATTTGCAAGTTGCATTATTTTTCAGCATACGATCAATTTATTGTATTATACATTGAATCTGGGCAAACATTATCCGCTGCTTAAAAATCTGGTTTTGATATGTATAGTGACAGATTAGACAAATTGGAATTATATAAAACTTCAATACACATAAGAGACGAAACAAGGCAGAATCCACAGTTATCCATAGCAATACCACCGTCAGCCTTTGTCTGAGTATAAATCATAAATTGCCATTTATGAAAAGCACTAATAAAAAGGCAAAGCATGTGCAATTGCAAACTTGAAGTTCAAGAGAAAAATGCAAGCTTTTATACATTTTAATAAAACTTCGAGTCCAGGAGAGAAGTGAGAGCCTATATGCATTTTAATGAAAACTCTATGATTATATTCTTGCTTTTTATCATTTTGGGCACTTCGAAATGGTGAAAAAGCTTAAAGGATGCTAAATGCCAATAATTGTGTTAATGTTTCATTGTTTTTTAAATTTTGGGTAATCCAGAAGAAAGTTAAAGATTTAGTCAACTTAATCTTCATTATTAGTTGGCTGGTTTTGTTTTTTATTTTTATGAATCGCAATTTGCTATATATAATTTCTTAGTATTATCCGGTTGTAGATAGGCCTCACTACTCTATGTGCAATAAAGTGATTATTATGATTTTGGCTTAACCATAGTATCATTCATGTAATAATCTCGGATGATATATTAACCATAGTCTCATTCATGTAATAATCTAGGATGATATACTTCTTCATGGAGAAGAAGTGAAGGGAAGAATTGAGGAAGATTAGAGGGTCTCATTCATGTAATAATCTAGGATGATATACTTCTTCAAGGAGAAGAAGTGAAGGGAAGAATCGAGGAAGATTACAGGGTCCTGATGGATTCATGCTCCATTGCTATATACATTGGGGACTCTTAGATACTAATGTTGAGGATCAAGTGAGATGTGTAGTGGTGGCAAGTGTTGTTTGTGAATAGTGGCTTTCTCCACTCAGAAGCACAACCTAATGTGTTAAAGATATTTCCACTTTGGACATGAACGGGAATTTAGTTGTCTCAAGCTCCTTTCTCAAGTGCACTATCTATGTATCCAACGATGAAATCATTTCTTCACATCAAGCGAGCTACAATTGAGGGTGTCTTATCTAACTAATATTTCTCCATGAATTTGGCCCACTATGGGCCCAAAATGTAATCCAAGCTAGTAGCCATCTCTAAAATATTCTTTAAGAAAATAGTTTTTATCTAGTCAAACCTTCGTGGCTCAACATAGACGAAGCCCAAAAATGTTCTCTAGACTCCATGGGTTGAATCAAGGCTATTTTCCTTAACAAAGAGGTAATGATCCCAGTGGGAACCAACCAAGTTGACAGTTTGCAAAGGATCTCTTATTTGGTTTGTTGAGCCTATTTATGACCCTTTCTATCTACAAAAGTTTAATCCTCTTGATGACCCAATTCCTCAAAACATGGAGTACACAGGCAAATAAAAGTAGATGGAGGAGTGGGAAATGTTTGTAGATCATTATTAAATACTTGGCTTGCAGTTGTGCCATGAATGACTAAAATTAAGGGGGTAGTTGGTCAAAGTGGGAAACTTTCTAAGCTTGCATTGTTCAAGGGTACCCTAGATGACTACAACTTTTTCTTGATTTGCATGAAGCTCATGTTGATGTTATCATCATTTAAGACTATAAACATCCTACTCTATACTGGAAATGTAGCACTTTAGTGAATATAAGTCTAGAACTATGTGATTGGGTGTTCGCACAAGTGTGCTCAACATAGGTTGAGGAGGAACTTGAGGGGTCCACTCACTGGAGGATCCAATCATTGCCTACCAAATCTTCATTGGTCTTTTACATTGATTTCATTCCTCATAGAACTTTGCGGACCCTTAATTGCTTTAATCTTAGTGTGTTGACAGGATGTGCTAGTGAGTGTGGTGTTTACGGTTGCTTAGGGTTCCATGAGAGCATATGTAGGTTTTTTTTCTAAAAGTGGATCAATGGTGAGAAATTAGGCATTAAGCAAATTGTTCTAATGGAGTTTGCAACTTGAGGGTCAAGATAAGCTCATTATATACTAGTGTTTTTCTTTCCCACAATGTTATGCTATTTTTTGGCATCATGAAATATTTCTCATATTTCTTAGTCATGGAGAAAATTTCCTAATTTGGACCACACTATTCTATGTATTTGGTGTTTTTCTAGTGGGGCTTGCATTCTTGAGGCATGACATGGTAAATAAATAAAAAAATTATAACCAAGTTCTTCATTAAATGGGTTTTGGATTATAGCAGTGAATTCAAAAAATGGCCTCTTGGTCTAAACTAAATTGTTTGGTTGTTAGTCAATGAGAGAGTCTAGAAATTTTCTTGGTATAAAAGGATGATAATCTTCTCTCCATATCAATTCTTCTCCCAACCCATATCATCAAACCATTATTCACAATATGATAGGGAAGGCTTGAAAGGATCCTTCGCCACTATGGTGGGAAAAGATGAATACTAAAGGTAGTTTAGCATAGGAGCAATACGATGAAAGTGGCATACCCAAACCTACCTCCCTTGGTTTTGAGGCATGAACTTTAAAAATTATTTTCTTATTTAATCATAACTATTTGACCAACCATGCTCATCATTAGACAAAAAAATTCCAAATAACAACTATAGGTGTGTATGAGGCAAACTTAATGCAACAATCTTGTTTGTTGGGAAAGAGGAGCATCACATTGTGTAAAGGTAGGCCCAGCCAATCAATTGAATAATATTATATTTGAAGTGGAAGATATTTTTCATAGCATGACATGGACACATGATTCATCACATTTAATGAAAACTATGAAGAAGAAATATGGTATCCATCTACATCTAAGACAAGTTCAAGTTTCATTTATTTCTATGACTTGATTGATGCATTGTACTACATCTTGCACCATCCGAAGACAAGTTTGCTGACAATAAGAAAATTATTTCCATTAAAAGGTTCTCTAATGCTCATAGTGCACTAGATTTTTATAAGGAACTATTTGAACTATGTAATGTAATGGGTCTTTATGATGGCACTCAATATGCACTAAGTTGCAAACATTTGACTACAATTTGCTACAATATACTAGCCATTAGATATTTTTTTACAAAGATCTAACAACAAATACATTGTCGAGAGATGGAGTGAGTGCAATAAATCCTCTATTGTTGGGTGCATAAATCTCAATCTCTATTACTATAGACAAAATAGACAAGACAAAGTAGAGTTATGATAAAGAATCACACATACATAGATATCAATATCATTGGCACCTCGTGATATTGAATTGATCATTCATGAATATATAATTCCCCGCTAAGAATGGTCAAGCATGAATATATATTTTTCCAAACGAGAAGGGCCAAGAAAAATATAGAGAGTTTATAAAAAGGGTGAAGAGGTAAACTAAACATGACCTTACTTGAACAAGATCTATTCTATGTTGTATGGTTTACTCTGTATTGGATTCCTAAATAGGTAATCATGGAAATATAGATTATTAGAAGAGGCTAGGGTCTTGACACAAATCACCAATGTTGGGAGTGGGTGTTGTGTAGTTGCACCATCCAATCTCTTGATGAGAATTCCATCTAGTTTTAGCAAACACAACAATTTTGTAGAAAAAAGGACTCATTTATTTTGCAACAAACCTAATAAGAATTTGGTAGAATATTTAGGCATGATTTGAATCCAACTATGATCCAAGCTATGTGGATGGTGCAAAAATATTCCCAAATATTTTAAACAAGTTGGATTTGACCCAAATCATCAAAAAAATGATCAAAATTCTAGGTAGATGGAAACTAAGTTTTCCTTTTGAATTCTAACAACCAAAAGAATGTTTGAAACAAAATTGGAGGCTCCTTGACTAACCAATTATATGGTGTGGAGCTCATGAGCATTCAAATGGTTTGATTTTACCTTCTTGCTTCTCCTAATTTAAAATTAATACTAATATTTATTATGTGGACCTGGCTTCATTGCAACTAAAGTGACCTTTGAAGGGATTCACTTTCTGTTGGTTGTGAAGCCTAAACTTCTAGATCCAGAGATATTATTTAGTCGTGTTTGTAACCCAGGTGTATTGTACACTCATTTCCCTTGCCTTGGGGTTCGGGGGCGGAGCCCCTAAGAAATTTTTTTGGGATGTGTGTTGGCCAACAGTTTTGCGGACCCATGGTATTGGGTTAACTGTAGTATTTTCCCATGGTATTTCCCCTATAAAAGAAAGCATTGTAACACAACTGTGTATGGTATTATTTTGTATTGGAAGACAGACTGTGAGAGCGTGAAGAGGAAGTGCAGCGGTTTTGCTGCAGGTTGTATCCCTTCACCTTTCTGGACTGTAATAAAAGGACTGGCAATTTCTTTGTGGACGTAGCCCATCGTTTGGGTGAACCACATTATATTTATGTCTCTCTGTAATGTTTTAATGTGTTTTTCATCTTGTTAATCATTTAACTGTATATCTGTTATTGCTCTGGGGTCTTGTTTTCTAACAATTGGTATCAGAGCCAAAAGGTCTATTTGGTTGGTAAACTCACAGGAAAGAAGGGTTTCTGGTTCGAGTGGGAGCCATGGAAAAAGAAGGAAAGTTTAGGGTCGAGAAATTTAACGGCCAAAACTATCAGTTATGGAAGATGCAAATGGAGGACTATCTGTACCAGAAGGATCTATACCTGTCGTTGGGTGGAAAAGCAAAACATACGGTGGCTATGAAGGATGAAGAATGGGAGGTTCTTGACAGAAAGGCACTGGGAACAATACGGCTGTGCCTGGCTTTGTCAGTGGCCTTCAATATTTCAAAAGAAAAAACAACAGAGGGTGTGATGAGCGCATTGAGTGAGCTCTACGAAAAACCCTCAGCTTCCAACAAGGTATTTTTAATGAAGTGTTTATTTAATATGAAGATGTCGAAAGATGGACCTGTTGCCGATCATTTAAATGAGTTTAATACACTTACCAGTCAGTTAAGTTCTGTAAAAGTAAACTTTTATGATAAGGTTAGGGCTCTTCTAATCTTGTGCTCATTGCCAGAAAGCTGGAATAGCTTGGTCATGGCTGTAAGTAAGTCTATCCCTAGTTCAAACACTCTTAAGTTTGATGATGTTGTTGGTGTTATTCTTAGCGAGGAAATGCGAAGAAAAAGCACAGGTGATACATCAGGAAATGCGTTGACCATGGAGAGCAGAGGGAGACAAAATGAGAGAGGAAGGAGCCCAGGAAATCGCGGCAAGTCTAAAAAGGGCAGATCCAA
Source organism: Pseudotsuga menziesii (assembly GCA_001517045.1). Classification (NCBI taxonomy): domain Eukaryota; kingdom Viridiplantae; phylum Streptophyta; class Pinopsida; order Pinales; family Pinaceae; genus Pseudotsuga; species Pseudotsuga menziesii. The sequence goes on from LPNX011211761.1 coordinate 370,391, forward strand.
GTCCATATTCGGAAAAATAGAGTGTTGGAACTGTGGTAAGAAAGGACATCTGAAGAAAGACTGCAAAGCTCCAAAGAAGAAAGGAGACAGATAGCAAGAGACTACTCACGAAGCGAATGTAGCAGGTGATGTGTTACAAGATGCTTTGATTCTTGCATTAAATAATACTAGTGATTACTGGGTAGTAGATTCAGGGGCTTCATGTCATGCTACACCCCATAGGAAATTCTTTCATGATTATGTTCAAGGTGATTTTGGGCATGTGCTATTGGGGGATGATGAACCATGTAAAATTGTTGGAAAGGGTAAGGTACGGATTAAGTTAAATAATGGAAATGACTGGTTGCTAAAGGATGTAAGGCACATTCCTGCTATGAAAAGAAATCTGATCTTAACAAGGAAGTTGGGAGATAGCGACTGTTTGTCTACGTTTGGAGAAACGTGGTGGAAGATCACTAAAGGATCATTGGTAATAGCAAAAGGAGATAGGGTAGGTACATTATATTTATGTCCTCATAATACTAATTATTCTATCTCTGTAGCTTCCACAGAAATAGGTGCGGCATTGTGGCATCATAGGCTTGGCCACATGAGTGAGAAGGGGATGCAGATTCTCCACTCAAAGGAAACTGCTTCCAGATCTAAAGCAGGTAAGTTTGGAATTCTGTGAGAACTGTGTTTATGGAAAACAGAAGAGAGTTAGATTTCTCAGGGTTGGGAAACAAAAGAAGAGTGAAAAGTTAGAGCTTGTCCATATAGATGTATGGGGACCAGCTTAGGTACAATCTCTTGGTGGCTCTCGTTATTATGTTACTTTTATTGATGATGCAACTAGAAAAACTTGGGTTTATTGCATTAGACAAAAATATGATGTGTTTGATACTTTTAAGAAGTGGAAAGCTTTGGCTGAGAATGAGACAGGAAAAAGGTTGAAATGTCTCAGATCTGATAATGGAGGTGAGTACTGCAGCAAGGAGTTTGACAGTTACTGTTCACACAATGGGATTCGCAGAGAGAAGACAGTCCCTGCAACACCACAAGAAAATGGTGTGCCAGAAAGGATGAACAGAACGATCATGGAGCGTACAAGGTGTATGAGATTGCATGCAGGGTTGCCCTTACAGTTTTGGGCTGATGCTGTAAACATTGTTGTTTATTTGATAAACAGAGAGCCTTCAAGCGCTTTGGATGGTGGCATGGCATTCCAGAGGAGGCATGGACAAGTAAACAGGTAAAATACTCATTTCTAAGAACTTTTGGTTGTGAAGCATTTGTCCATATTGATAAAGATGATAGAACAAAGCTTGAGGCTAAATCCAAGAGATGTACCTTTATTGGATACGGGGTTGATGACTTTGGTTATCGCTTATGGGATATTAAAAATTGGAAAACCATCAGGAGTAGAGATGTAGCATTCAATGAAAAGGTCATGTACAAACATTAGTTGCAGGGAAAGAAAGAAGAAAAGGAAAACACAGAGTACATAGTGCTTGATGAAATCAAAGAAAATGAAGTTCCAAAGGCACCAGAAAATCAAGAGCAGCAGCAGGTACCTGAAACCCCTACAACTGTAAGAAAGTCTACCAGGTTAAGTAGACCCCCTGAACGATTCTCTCCTTCACTATATTATTTATTGATGACTAATTTTGGTGAACCAGAATATTTTGAAGAAGAAATGCAGGTAGAAACTAGAAAGAAGTGGGAGCAAGGCATGGATGAGGAGATGGACTCATTGGGAAGAAACCAGACTTGGGATCTAGTTAAGTTGCCTGCAAGAAAAAGGGCATTGCAGAATAAATGGGTTTACAGGTTGAAGGAAGAAGATGGAGGAAAGAAGCGGTACAAGGCTAGACTTGTTGTAAAGGGGTTTTCACAAAAGAAAGGTATAGACTTTGATGAAATATTTTCTCTCATTGTTAAAATGAGTTCAATTAGAACTATATTAAGTCTAGTGGCAGTAGAAGATTTGCATCTTGAACAGTTAGATGTAAAAACAGCCTTTCTCCATGGGGATTTGGAGGAATAGATTTATATGCATCAACCACAAGGGTATGAGGTCAAAGGGAAGGAGAATTTGGTTTGCAGGTTGAAGAAGAGCTTGTATGGCCTGAAGTAAGCTCCAAGGCAATGGTATTTAAAATTTGATAAGTTTACGACATAACAAGGTTATGAGGGATGTCATTCTGACCACTGTGTTTATTACAAGAGGCTAGATAACGGAAGATATATTATCTTGTTATTGTATGTGGATGACAAGCTTGTTACAGGGTCTAACATGTAGGATATAAATGTGCTCAAAAGAAAACTAGCTAAATCATTTGTGATGAAGGATTTGGGTGCTGCAAAGGAAATCCTTGGTATGAGAATAACAAGAGACAGGAAAAATCGCAAATTGTCATTGTCTCAAGGTGAGTACATACAAAAGGTGTTGTAAAGGTTTAGAATGCAAAATGCAAAACCAGTCAGTACACCTTTGGCGAGCCATTTCAAACTAAGCAAGGATATGTGTCCAGAGACACAGGAAGAGATAGATTACATGTCCAATATTCCCTATTCATCAACGGTTGGAAGCTTGATGTATGCCATGTATGCCATGGTGTGCACAAGATCAGATATTGCACATGCAATGGGAGTTGTGAGTAGGTATATGAATAATCCAGGTAAAGAGCATTGGAAAGCAGTACAATGGATTCTCAAGTATTTGAGAGGTAACACTTCACATGCATTTTGTTTTGGAGGTTCAAACACTGTTCTACATGGATATGTTGATGCAGATATGGCTGGTGATAAAGATAGCAGGAGGAGCACCACAAGGTATGTGTTTACTGTGGGTGGAACAGCAGTAAGTTGGATTTCAAAGCTGCAACAGGTTGTTGCACTTTCAACAACGGAAGCAGAGTATGTTGTTGCTACAGAGGCTAGTAAGGAGATGATTTGGTTGCAAAGGTTCGTGGAATAATTGGGTAAGAAGCAGGAGAATAGTAGGTTGTATAGCGACAGCCATAGTGCCATTCATCTTGCAAAGAACTCAGCCTTTCATTCGAGGACTAAACATATACAACTCAAGTACCACTTCATAAGATCTGTTCTAGATGAAGAATTATTAAAACTGGAAAAGATACATACTAGCCAAAATCCTGTAGACATGTTGACAAAGGGAGTAACCAAAGAGAAATTGAGTTCCTGCTCGGTTTCTATTGGCCTTCAAGCATGAAGGTGAAAATAAGAAATTTGCCAAGTCCAAGGTCCAGAGCATAGTCGAGAAATTGCAGTAGCGGTGGAGTTGCTGTGATCAGTCTCCAAGTGGGAGATTGTTGGTTGTGGAGCCTAATCTTCCAGATCCAGAGATATTATTCAGTCGTGTTTGTAACCCAGGTGTACTGTACACTCATTTCCCCTACCTTGGGGTTCGGGAGCAACGCCCCTAATACATGGGGGTTCGAGGGCAACGCCCTTGAGACATGGGGGTTCGGGGGCAGCGCCCCCGAGAAACGAGGGTTTGGGGGCGAAACCCCCGAGAATTTTTTTTGGGATGTCTGTTGGCCAATAGTTTTGCGGACCCATGGTATTGGGTTAACTGTAGTATTTTCTGATGGTATTTCCCCTATAAAAGAAAGCATTGTAACATGACTGTGTATGGTATTATTTTGTATTGGAAGAGAGACTGTGAGAGCGTGAAGAGGAAGTGCAATGGTTTTGCTGCAGGTTGTATCCCTTCACCTTTCTGGACTGTAATAAAAGGTCTGGCAATTTCTTTGTGGACATAGCCCATCGTTTGGGTGAACCACGTTATATCTGTGTCTCTCTATAATGTTTTAATGTGTCTTGCATCTTGTTAATGATTTAACTGTATATCTGTTATTGCTCTGCGATCCTGTTTTCTAACACTTTCTTTATGTTTCCACTTCACTTCATATGGTTTTGTTCCTCCCTACAAGGAAGTTAGTTTCCAATTTACAAATAAATATAATCTCAAGGAAGGAAGGAAAGGACCTTGGCACATGTTATCTACATTAGAGGATCTATAGGAATCTCTTGTTACACTAGCTTATTGAACCTATTTGTAACTTTTTGTCTTCAAAAGGTTGATCATATTTGTGACCCTAGTCCACAAAAGGTGGAGTACAAATACAAATAAATGAGGATGGAAGAGTGGTCAATGTCTATGTAGATGATAGTTGAATACCCAACTTCTAGGTTTTCTATAGATGACAAGAATCACAAAGTTCTTAGTCAAGGAGGAAAACTCCCCATGTTTATGTTGGTCAAATGTGCCTTAGATGATTGAATGTTTCTCTTTGATCATCATCCAAGTTCATGTGAAGACCTTGATATTGGAAGTCTAGCACTTGGGTGCATGTGACTATGCCATTGTGATCGAGTTGAACCATGATCATAATTGGCATAGGATGAGGAGGTACTTGAGGAGCCAACTCGTTAGGAGATCTAGTAGTTGTCTACCAAATTTTGATTGTTTTTTCACCTTGTGTTTAATTCTTGTAGAACTTTGTGGATCCTTGATTACATTTATGCTTCGTGTGTTGGAGGAATGTCCTTGTGAGCATGGTGTATGAGGCTCTATAGGATGTCGCAATGGCATATGTGGGTGTTGTTTCTAAAGTTGGATCCATGGTGGGAACTTGGGGTTAAGCACACTTATCAACCAGGACTTGGAGCTTTAGGGTCGAGGGATTCTAGCATTGTTCATTATTTTCTACATCTCTATTTTATCCTATTGTGCCTTGAAATGTTTCTTGGCTAAGGAGAGGCTTACTTGATCATATATTGATTAGTGTATTGCTTACTTCACATCTGACAAAATCATTACATGAATCATTATCCATAAAATAAAATACTTAGTAAAGCTTGGTGTTATCTTGAGAGTTATAAGTTGGTTATGGAGTGTGAACAATTAGAGCCATACAAATGTTTCTTGGCTAAGGAGAGGCTTACTTGATCATATATTGATTAGTGTATTGCTTACTTCACATCTAACAAAATCATTACATGAATCATTATCCATAAAATAAAATACTTAGTAAAGCTTGGTTTTTATCTTGAGAGTTATAAGTTGGTTATGGAGTGTGAACAATTAGAGCCATACAAATGTTTTTGAAATGTCATAAGAGGAAAAATCTACTTTATTATAAATCAATATACATTTGTAGTTGTTTAATGAACATTTCCTAAACATAACTTGATTTTGAATGCTCATGATTTGGACCCTTAGTGCTCAATAAAAGCATTACCAAGTGTCAAACATAAGTAAATCTCATTAGAAATAAAGTCACAACTAGCTCGTTTAGCATGTGGTGTAGTATTAACACTTGCTAGGTCTATGTTAGAAGATTAGCATACACAATGCAATAGCCTCTACTCTTCTAAAAAATAAGGGAAACATGCTTCAATATCATTTCTTTCATGCGCTCATGTCTTGAAATTCACAAGTTTTATAATAGCTAATTTTATTAAGTTGAGTGTGTTAATCAAAGCACACGGTGCATTAATTATCCATTCATTGAGAACCAAGATTTTTCATAGTGGGACATCTCAACATCCAATGTAAAATATGTTATGTGCTTAACCCTATGATTCTCCATGTTTCTGACATAGTTCATAAAAGGTTTATTCATTTGTCATATACTTCCACAATATTGGATATAGACCAGTGTTACATGAGAACATGTTGCTCAGGGCCGGGGGCATGCCTTCCTTGCTCTTCATGCCTGGGGATTTGGGGGCTCCTGGAGAAATGTTTCTCCTCATCTCCAATTTGGAAAAACTTGAGGAAACGTAGGGGGAGTTCGTCCCCCTATTTTGAAGCATGCACCAATGAAATGGGGGGCTCCTAAGCGCTCCAATAGTAATGGTAATATTAAATTCTTAAAGTAAAAGTGGCATTTTCCTTATCTTTCATTTTCTATCCTTTTACTTAAATTTTTAACATTACCATTAATTGTTTCAGGATGTTTGAGAGTGGTTCCAACCTCATCGGAGTTCGTATGCAAAAAGTAGATTTTAGATCCCATTCAAAATTCAACAGTCTTAACAATTTTCAGGATTTCAGGATTGCAATGTTTCCACTGGATTTTATCATGTATGAGGTTAAGTGATTGTCATTTAATCAAGCACATCAACCTCTCTATGTTCCATGATGTTGGTGGCATTAATTGTTGAACTCCTCTATCATGGCCTTAATCAAAATATACCCTTTAGTTAAGCAAAATCAATTATTAAGCATGATAATTGTTTTCTAGTTCTACCTTATTTTAATGCTTGGTTTAGGAAGTTTCATCAAAGTTGTAGGGTGTTGACTAATGTCCTTCAAGGATCAAGTTCGAGATTCAAGGTAGAGGCAAGGGCTAAAAGCCTAGACGAGGGGGGAACACAGTGTTATTGATGAATAGGATCCCAATATAGGATTATTAGTTCACTCTTGCATAATTGTATGTTGGACTTGAAAGCCTCAAATAATGCGATGCCCTCTGGAATCATGAAGAAATAGGCTCCTCAGGTCACATTTCCCCATTACAACATCTATGACATGGATTCACACAATGTTGAAGTGTGTTGAATCATTGAAGAGATAGATTGTATTTACAGGGAGCAACTTAAATTGTATTTACACGAGATGAATTGTTATTGTTGGTATTATAATTTTTATAATTTTAATATTTTTTCTGACCTCGACAACCCCTCCCCCCCCCCCCCCCCCCCCCCCCCCCCCCCCC
>LPNX011211761.1:380090-449728 GCA_001517045.1 Pseudotsuga menziesii
GAAAAAAAAAGAATGAGTTGTGTAATAGGCATATCTGAATCTGAATGCTTATGGATTGAACTCATTGAATTAATGAGTGAAGGAAGGAATCTAAATACAATGAATATGTCAGAGAAGGAATGGAGTGCAAAAGAAAGTGAGAGAATGTGTAATCGCGATTCGCTGCAACTGATATCCAAATTTTGCACGTGCAGTCAAATTGTGTCAGATGTGGTGTTTGATGGGAAAGAGGAGCATCTCATTATGGAAGGGCAGGGCAGGGCAGGGCCGGGCCCAACGAATAACAGTGGGGCATGGCCTTCCATCATAATGACAAGTTATTGCTTATGATAAAGACAGACTCACGGTATCCATCTCCATCGATGGCAGGTTGCATTATTTTCCAACACGTGATTAATGTAGTGTACCACACACACAACCTTGCCAAAATTGATCCACTTTTCTAAAATCTCGTTAGGATGCAGCGACAGGATGGGAATCATTTAATGTCAACTCTCCATTTTAAATTTCAAGATGTCACTACTATGTAGTGATGGATTAAGCAGATTGGAATTATTTAATGTGAAATTTAATTTTTGTTTTTTCTGATGATGGGCCCCACAAGTCAGAGTTTAGTTGGTAACATACATGGTTGTAAGGTTAACACGCCCAAATTAGATAATTTTGACCACTTTTGATAGGCAGTAGATCAGAAAAGAACCGTTTCCCAAAACTATTTTACAAAATTATATTCATTTCCAAATTGGACGAGAACAACTTCGAAAGCACGAAACCATTTATGAAAAGCATCCAGCAAAAACATGTCTTACTTAATAGGTCAGGTCAAACTTCAATCACAAGGCATAAATCTCATTATGGGATTGCATGAATTTAAGTAAAAATTATATGGTTACAATCTTGCTCTTCGTATCTTTGGGTAATCCGAATTAATGAAGAAGGTTAAAGAAGCCTCAAGCCCAAGCTTAATTGCTATAACTAGTTTTTAATTTTTATTGGTTTCAAATTTTGTATAATTAGTATAGTTCCAAGTAAAGCGGTTCGTAAAATTTGATAAACATAGTTAACCATTTTCTTTTTTAAATGGCTGACTATTAAATTAAACAAAGACTAAACATTAAAGTAATTAATATAACATAAACATTAAATTAATTAATATAAACATAAAACAAATACTATTTAAAAAAAAACTAAAACTAAATAAAAAAACATAAATTGATATGACAAAAAAACTAATATCCATTTAACTGAAGCTTATTTAAGTCTTAATAAAGATGTATTTAAGCATAATAAGATATGACGACCATGAAATGAATCACGACTGTACACTTGTTACATTGGGGGTTAATATTGTTGATTTGCTCAAAAAAGTCCAAAAACTCAAATAATATTTAAATGTCTGTCAAAGTCATTTTCATAGTAAAAAAGCTAAAAAAAAGTAACATAATTAATTAGTGTTAAATCTTAGTTATTAATTGGTTGGTTTTTTTTTTATGAATTTCTTTATTGCAATTTAGTTTATTAGCATTGTAAACGTGACACAACAACAACAAAATATGATTACAATCTTGCTATTCATATCTTTGGTTAATCCAAATTAGTGAAGATTAAAGGAGGTCAAGTGACATAATTAATTAGTGTTAATTCTTCATTATTAATTGGTTGCTTTTGTTTTTAGATTTTATTTTTTTTATGAATTTCATTTTTTCATCTTATTTTATTGCCATTATAAAAGTAACACATAACTACTTGAGTTGTTGATGCACTCCATTCCAATTGGTGCAATAAAGTGATTATTATGATCAGAAATTAACACATACTAAATGTTAATGATAAGTGAGATGCACAATGGTAGCAAGTGTTATTTTTAAGGAGCAACTTCCTTGACTATGAGGCATGATCTCATGTTTTAAAGATGTTTCCACTTTGGTCATGACCAAGAGTCTAGTTGTCTCAAGTTCCTTGCTCAAGTGCATGATCTTTATATCAATTAATGAAAATGTTGTTTGGTATCAAACCAACTACAATTGTGGTTGCCTAAAAAAATATTTTCCCACTAACTTGGCCCAATATAGAACCATAATGGAATCTAAGCCAATATCCATCACCAAAGAATTCTCTAAGCAAATAGCTTTTATCAAGTTGAACCGTCCATGGTTCAACATAGACAAAAACTAAAATTTTCTATAGACTTCAAGGGTTGAATGGAGGCTATATTTTCCTTAGGGAGAGGCGACCATCCTAGAAAGCACTAATTGAGTTGAAGGTGCTATGATGATCACTTATTTAGTTTGTTGAGCCCATTATGACCCTTGTTGTCTTCAAACGGTTCATCATCTTTGTGACCCAAGTTCTCAAAAAGTGGAGTAAGAAGGAAAATAAAAACAAATGGAGGAGTAGTCAATGCATATGTACATCATTGTTAAGTACTCAACTTGTGGGTGTTCTATAGATGACTGAAAGTAAGGGGGTAGTTGGTTAAACTAGGAAACTTCCTAAGATTGTGTTGGTCACAGGTACCATAGATGATTATAAATTTTTTTTATTTGCACAAAGCTCATGTTGATGTTATTATCATCTAAGACTTTGAACATTCTACTCTATAGTCAAAGTCTATCACTCGACTAGATGTTACTCTATGACTATGTGATGTTAGTGTACATTGTTGCTTCATATTGCTTTCGATCCTCATAGATCTTTGTGGATCCTTAATTGCTTTAAGCTTTGGTGTGTTGGTCGGATGTGCTACTGAGTGTGTTGGTCGGATGTGCTACTGAGTATGGTGTTTGTAGTTGCATCAGATGCCACATGAGTATATGTGGGTGTTTTCTTTCTCAAAGTGGATATATGGTGAAAAATTAAGCATTAGGTACATTGTTCTAATGGATTAGTTACATTGTTCTAATGCAGTTTGGATATTTAGGGTTAAGATAAATTAATGTTTGTTATTATTTCCTATAGTGCTATGTTATTTTTTGACACCTTAAAATATTTCCTAAATTTCTTAGTTATAGAAAGGGTTTCCTCATTTGGACCACACTGTTTTATATCACTAGCATTAGCATTTGTCTAATGGGGCTTGTATTGTTAAGGCACGATATAGTAAATCAACAACTAGTTATTCATTCAAAAAGTTTTTTATTTATTTATTTTTTCCAACCATGAGAACCTCTCCATGCCGCCCAGCGAAACTGCACCATGTGGATACATAAACTCATGAGCCGCGGCCAGCCCTCAGACCCAGTGGTAACAACAGGAGTACGGCCAGCCACTGTAGTCGTACATGAATTTTCTGGGGTGCGTTATGCATTTCCACACCTCCCCCGCAGGAATCGAAACCGAACTTCTATCAGGGTCGACCATCAAACCTTCACGCTGCCCAACCATTGCTACCACTAACCATGAGGTTTGAACATGAGACCTCATGAGGACTAAACCCCACTGAGACCAAATAAGCTACACCTCATTGCTCAAAAAAAAAATATTATAACAAAAAACTCAACAAATGGCTTCTTAACCTAAACTAAATTATTTTGTTTTAGTAATGAGTGAGTCTAAAAAGTATCTCAATATAGTTAGGATTTCTCTCCATATAAATTCTTCTCTAAGCCCATCTCATCAAACCACTCTTCATGATATGATAAAGAAAACATTAAAGCATCCTTCGCCACTATGGTGGTCAAAGATGAATGATAAAGGTGGTTTAGCATAGGATGAATATGGTGTGGCCTTGCGTAGTGAAGGAACAAACTTCAAAATTTCTTTTGATTTCCCATCACAACAATATTCACCACCCATGCACATCGTTGAATGGAAACGCCAAATAACAACCATCAATACAACAATGTTGTTTGGTGGGAAACAGGAGCATCGCATTGTGTCAGGTTAGGCCCAACCAATTAATTGAATTATAATATAATAATAATAGAAGTGCAATATATTTGGCATGGACCCGTGATCCATCACTTTCTATGATAAGAACAAAGAAAGACGTTATCCATCTCCAACTAAAACAAGATCAAGTTGCATTTATTCCCACCACGTGATCAATGTATTGAACCACAAACTGAACCATCGTAAGGTTAATGGTTGATTGACCGTAAGAAAAATATTTCAAAAAAGAAGGTTCTTAATACTCATAGAAGTTAGACATGTTTTTTATTAGCATTTGAACCAAGAGGTGTTAAAAAAAATGTCCAAGGGTAAAAATATTCTGTCTTTTTGCAAGTGAATCTTTTTTTTTTAATCTTGGGAGAGTGCATATTAATAGTGGGTTTTGAAATGTTAAGTTAAGACATTTATAATTGAGTCTTTTGAATGCTTAATATTAAAAATCTTATTAATAATGTTAGTTGGTTAAGGTCTGTTTATTTATATAGTTGTGCTTAATTTATGGTTAATCTATTTGAAAAAAGTGCTTGCTTATAAGAGCAATCTTAATAGTATATGGTCAAACTATGGGTCCTTTTACATTGTTAATAATTCAATTACATTTAAGGATTATTTGTACTCTCGATCTAAATCTATGAAAGCAAATTTTAAAGCAATTATGTGAACCAAATGTTAGTGACTCTCAATGAATATGTTTAAGAAATTATTTCAAGCTCTGTTTGTTTAAATAGCGTGTTTTTGTCAATACTTAAAAGAAGAATGGTAATTATTTCAAGTTTTATTTGTTTCATTTAATCGATTATTTCAAGTTTTATCAATGGCAGGTTTAACCCCCTTTTAATGTTGTATGAATTAGTTGAAAATGATTACAACTCTTAGCATTTGTTTTTATTTTTTTTAAGACTATCATTAGTTGTGTAGTTATTAGGGAGGTGTTTGTTCATGAAATATGTTAAAGTAGGGGTTATAAAACTTTAAAACTTACCAATGTGTCTATTGTAGAACTACCAATGTGTAAATACAACAGATCCGATGTTCCAAAAATTTATGTTTGATTTCTTTGTTTTGAATACAGAATGATGAATTTTTCTTTGGATTGTTTTAACATCCCGTAACCCGCAAATCCGCAACTTGCGAATTGCGGCAAACCTTTCATTTGATATTTCATTTTTTCAAACCTGTATCCCGCATCCCGCAAATGCGGGGTGCGGAAGTTCGTATTATTTTTCATTTGATTTGTGTCTGCCCGCAACGCACAGACCGCATAATGCGGGATGCGGAGCTAATTGAATCAAGTTTGTACTATTTTGCGTTCCCGCATCTCGCAACCCGCAAGTTGCGGAACAATTAATAAACTTGCAATTTTTTTTGATCCCGCATCTTGCAATGCTGATCCTGATGTATTTTGTCTTGGCGGTAAATTGTAAGATGACGTTTGTAAAAATATATATATACGCTGGTCTTTTACAATTTATTTACCAATTTTTAACTGTTGTGAATTACTGCGATGCGTGAATTTTATCTTTGTGAATTATTGCTTTGCGTTGATTTTACCAGGCAATTTTAACACGGTCTAATTTGATTATAGGTTAGTATTTTGGTCATTTCTTCTTTAAATTTATTACTGTAGTCAATGCTGAATTAGTTTTAATTTTCGCTTCGCGTTGTTTTTTCTTTTAAACACAGTTTTTCCAATTTGCAACAATGGCAAGATCTACTCGCTGCAAAAATATAGAAAAAGATATGTTCACCAAGGATCCGAACTTTGGAATTTTCTTAGATACCAGTGGCAGAATCACTAAAACTTACCAAATTGAATGGTCTAGGGTTTATGAAATTTTTGATAATGACAAATTTTCTGATATTCAAGACAACTAGTTGGCCTATGAAAGAATCAGGGATTCTGGACTTCATTCTCTTGCTGCTAGACCTGCTATCCTCCCCTACAGTGACGCGATCAAATGGATAGTAGAACATGTGGACCCGAAATCCCGTTGTTTGAACGATAGTAGAGGGTTAGAGATAGCCAATTTTCGTCCTGAGGTATTTACGAAGGCTTATGCCCTTAAACCGATAAGACAAACCCTTACTACAGATTTTGCACAAACCTCCAAAAGTAGGTTCAATTTCGAAGAAATGTTAAAATCATGGATGCACCAACTTAGTAAATTCTCGAAGAGGTCTGACGAGCTTTACCCTGTTACCTAGTTCAAAGAACCGTATTCCTTATTCGCAACTATGTTATGCAGTCTGTACGGCTTTCCTAATTGTTTTGTGTTCAAGACTAAATGGGCTCTAGTAGCTCATCATGTTTTAGCAACTGGCGATTCTTTCCCGTGGGCATCCATGTTGTCGCTAGAACTCAAAATTTCTATCCAAGAGTACCAGAAGACCACTGCCAGAAAGAAACCCACTGTTTCTACTTTTCAGCCTTCATTTATGATATATTGTGCGTTGAGTTCGAATATCCTAATTTGGGATGGAAGTGGAGTTTTCTGGCTCCCCCAGTGCCCATTTATTATTCAAAACTGTGGGATACTAATTATGCACCCAGGTTCCATGATATATGTCAATACTTCCTTGGCACCATCTATTTTTTAATATTCAAAAAGAAAGCTCCTACATTTTCACCTGAAGCCACAGGTTTGATTGGTACAATGGGTGACTGGTATGTTGGCAAGAATTTTTCGTACATAAGAATTTGGGGTAGCAACACTGTTCATATGCTTCCCAAAATTGTCCCTGACAGGTTGGTTCTAGAAGAAGTGGCTTTCCAAACTATAAATGATGGGGTGTACAGGAAGTTGATTGGCCCTAAGGAAAAAGCTTGGCCCAAATTCCCTTTGCACCTTGGATCGCTGGTTATTCCAACTTCAACCTGGGCTGCAATATTAGGTGAACAGATACAGTCTTTGAAGCTTGGTTTTGCCACAAAGAGAAAACACGATCCCAAGGGATGCCTCGATGCCCACTTTAAGCAGTATCATATCAAAATTAATTATGTGCATGAGGAAATTCCCGATGATTCTATTTATCAGGGTGTTAGTACATTTTCTGAAGTGTTGGGGAGAGCCAAAAGCAAGGATTAGGAAGCCCAAATCTTGCAGCATCAAAAGGAAATGAAAGAGAGGATTCAGTTTTACAAGGCGTTGTAGATTGACGCCTTGGAGAAAGTAAAAAAGTACAGAGAACAAAAGGAAGCTGAAGCAACGAAGAATTCATCAGTGACAATTTTTGCGGACAAAGACAAGGGAAAAGGTCTATTGGAAGACCTACCAGAGGTACCAGTTAGGGAGCAGGTCAAAGCCTTAATAATTACGTCAACACAGTCAAAAGAGAAGATGGCAATAATGACCTCTGTGTTGAATACTCAGGCAGTTTCAGCTCCTGTGACTGTTACTCATATCCCGGTGATTGCAACAGTCAGTAAGCCAAGTGATACTTAAGAAATAGTTGAAAAAAAAACATTCAAAAGATTGAAGGTGAAAGCTTCTTCCTCCACAGGTCCTATTATCGATTTGGTTGATTCAGATTTAGAAGAAGAGGTGATAGCCTCTACACTTGTCACTGAAGAGGTGGATCAATATTTGCAATCATTAACAAATTTGTTGGATGGTGATGGTAAGAAAGATTCTATACATGTTTCTATAGTTTCACAATCTTCATCTGTGTCTATGTGTTTGTATGCAGCATTGCTCCTTTCATCCATCCATACTTTATCTACGTTTCCTGCAGGAGGACACATATCACCTGCACTATCTGAATTGTATCAAGATATGATATCTACACCTGAATATGTAACATCTGATATTGTGCAAATCCCCATTTCACTACCTGTTATTTCAGAAGCAAAATTTTCAAGATTCCCTTACAGCTACCGTCAGTTACTCTGTCAATATTGTCTCGTGGTGAAAAGCTTTTGGGGTCTTTTTCACCACTTTCATCTGTCGATCTCCAATTTCCATCTTCTTAATCTTCAACCCCACTCTCATCTTCAATTGTTCAAATAGATTCTATTCAAAACATTTCAGAAGCACCAATTGTGAAGATTCCCCTAGAGGTATCAGCAATTACTCCATCAACATTATCTGGTACTGAAAAGTTGTTGGTGTCTTCGTCACCACTTTCATCTCTTAATCTCCACTTGTCATCTTCGCAATCTTCAACCGTACTACTTTCTTCTATTCCTGAAATATTCCCTGTTCAAAGCAATTTGCAAGCACCAATTTTCAAGATTCTTGTAGATGTACCCTTAGTTACTTTGTCAACATCATCTAGTACTGAAGAGGATTTGTTGTCTTCATCACCACTTGTAGCTGTCAATCTGCATTTGCCATCTTTCGAATCTCCAACGCTACTCTTGTCTTCCATCTCTGAAATAAGCCATGTTCAAAACATATGTCCTTTGAGTACTCACATTACCATGACCATGCCCTCTCCTATCATTACTCAAACATCCTCTTTAGTGTCCACAGCAATTAGCACATCTGGATCCATTGATCCAAGAGATGAATTTGATGAAGAGATTGTTGTCTCTCTTGGAGAATATTATTATAGAAAACATGATAAATTAGTGATCAGAAAGAGCAAAAAGAGGGGTAGGGATCAAACTGGGATGGAAGTATCTATTTCTGAGCAAATACTTTGGACTCAGCAGTCCGGTGACCCACAGGTAGATGCAGCAGATACAGCTGCTGCTTTGGGTGCATTCATAGGTGCCAATATCCATGTTGTTAGCAATTTAAACAGGGAGTTTAACAGGAGGAAAGAAGAGATAACCCAGTTGAAGGAAGAACTTGAGAAGAGTAAAAGGGAACATGAGGCTTATGTTGTTGATCTTATGAAGACATGTGAGGATAAGTACAATGAACTACAGGTCAAAAGTGCCTTTCTTCAGGTTGAGATGCAAAATGAGAAGATCTCAAATGTTGCCTTTAGATAGAGGATAGATTCACTTGAAAAGCAATGTGAAGATGCAACTACAAGTGCAGCTTCCTCTTTACTCTCCAGGTTTTCACAAGAAGAATTTAAGCAGTTGGCTATCAAGAGAAATGAGGACCATTATGAGTTAATAACTGAGTTGTTTCACAGTTTAAATGATATTTATGAAACGTATATTGTTTTTGGTCAGATGGTCATTGTACATGAAGATCATGTGGAAAAGAGGGAGAAACTTTTAAAGGCTTTGGATGAGATTGTAGACTGGAAAAGGTACAGGAAGGACAAACCAGAAAACATTATCATCCTCAGCAACTTTCAGCTAAAGAAAGTTAGAGCAGTACTCCGTGCTTGGCTTGATCTTAATGAGATAGTCGATGAGACTATAAAAAAGGCACAAGCTGTGTGTGCAAGAAGATGGTATGATGTTGACAGTATCATGGAGGCTTTTCTTTTTCGCACAATAAATCTTATTGAAAACGCTTGTCCTCCAAAATTGATGATCGAGCAGGTTGAACAGCAGAGAGATGAAGCAAGTGAGAAAATCCAAGGGCTCAATCATATAATGATTGAGGATGTCGATCGCTTAATTAGACAACCATTGGCTATTGAGGGCAAGGTCCACATTTACATCCACATCTGGCATAAGTTAGCTAAAAATGAAATGGAGAATTATAGATGCGATGTTCAACTTGGTTTTGAATCATCTAACTATCCCAACATTGAGGAATTGCTAGGGATTTGGAGCAGATGTCGGGATTTCCTTGGATATTAGTTTTATTTAGATTTGTCAATCAGAATTTGATGGAAATCTACTTTTTGTAATAATTATTTAAAGGGTGGGTTTCACATGTAATAGCGACTTTTTAGAAGGAAAAAATATGGACAAGAGTTTGGAAATACCTCTGTTTAATTGAGGTTTTGTAATTTTGTGCAAATCTATTTAATACGGTAATGATATTTTTTCATGTCTCTTTTTTGTTTATTTGATTAAGTTTCCTTAATGAATAATGAGTTTTCTTGTTTCAGATGATTCAATATTACTGTTAGTATTTTGTGATCAAGTAGTACATTTATTCACAGCCTTGTTAGTGACTCATGTACTAATAAGCTTTTAATAGAGCTTATTTTATTAAAAACTGTATCTATTTCTGCAAATGATTACATAGTAAATTTGATAATACATATGTTAATTTGTTAATTTATGCAAATCTATCCGAGTCTTTTATTCAATTTAATTTTTTATTCTATATGTTTTAAATGGCATGTTCTCACGGGCTTTTGTTCCTTGCTTTCAACTGTGTATGGATGGAAGATGGAAGGTCATAATCATCGGTGACATAGACTATCTTTAAAATATCATTACAATTATCAGTAAAACTGTTGTAATAAAACCATTTCATTTTTTTTAATTATTCTAAATAATGTGATTGATTTATTTTTAAAGTTTATGAAATTCCCACATGCTCATGTATAAAATCATTATAATTTTTTCAAAGTATTCTAAATAATGAGATTGTTTTTTTTTTAAAGTTTATGAAATTTCTACATATTTATATCTAATTTTTTTATTATTTAAGTTTAGTTTTTATTTAATTACTTTTAATTAATATATATATATATATATACCTCATCATGAAATAATATAAAGTATACCTAGCATAGTAGTTTTCTAAGTTCACAAGTAGCACAGATTCATGTTAATTGATCTCACCCAGCTTAGAATCCGTTGAGAATTAAAAGAGATATACAAACTGAACTGCAAGCCTCTTGATCTGGTGAACATGGATTTGGGTGCATTTTATTTCCTTTGGTTGCTCTTTTGATTTGATAATAGACATGGGACATTAAATTTTCATGCTATACATGTTACTTGGATATTTTAAAGCAATTGACAAGGGTAACTTGGTGCAATGATTTAAATAGAATGGCCTCTAGCATGACTATGTGAGGTCTTGTTGTAAGTACAACAGATCCCATGCCATTATGACATGGGAGCCCAAATTTTGAATGCAGAATCATGAATTTTTGTTTGGATTGTTTTAACATCTCGCAACCCGCAAATCTGCAACTTGCGGACTGCGGGAAACATTTCATTTTTCAAACTCGCATCCCGCATCCCGCAAATGCGGGTGCGGGAGAGTTTTTGTGTGTTAATTTTAATTGTAAATCAAAACTATCATATTTATAATTCGCGAAAAATAATAGAGACCGTTAGATGAGGGTAAAAAGAAAAAGAACGGTTAGTATCAGCTTTGCGGGATGCGAGATCAAAACAAAATTTGAAAGATTATTAATTTTTCTGTAACCCACATTCCGCGACTTGCGGGTTGTGGGATGCAGGAACGCAAAATAGCACAAAATTTATTCAATTAGCTCCGCATCGCGCATTTCGCATTTTACGGGATGCGGGCAAACACAAACAAAACGAAAATAATAGGAAGTCCGCAACCCACATTCCGCACATTGTGGGATGCGGGATGCGACGCTAATTAAATAAATTTTGTGTTATTTTGCGTTCCCGCATCCTGCAACCCACAAGTTGTGGAATGCGGGTTGCAAAACAATTAACACACTTGCAAAATTTTGTTTTGATATCGCATCCCATAAAGCTGATCCTGACCATTTATTTTCTTCTTACCCTCATCTCATGGTCTCTATTATTTCTCAGCAATTATAAATATGATAGTTTTGATTTACGATTTTCACTGTTTTTACTGTTGTAATTCGCTATGTTGTGCGATTTTTACCTCCAGATTTTACCTGGCAACTCCAACAGTGATTACTGCAGTTTCAAGTTGGTTACCAAGTTGTTGTCTCTCATTTTGAATTGATTATTGTGCTTACTGTATAATTTAATTTTTTACTTCTGGGATAAATATTCAAAAAACGACACATGGCGACATCCAAAACCCCTAGAATCACCAGGAGTAAAAACCTACAGAAGGATATGTTAACCAGAGACCTGAACTTCGATGTTTCTTCTAATACTAGCAGCCATGTCAGTGAAACTTATCATTTAGACTGGGCCAGGGTTTACTCAATTTTCGATAACAATGACCTCTCGGATTTCCAGAGTGACCAAACGGTTTATGAGAGAATTAGAGATTCTGGATTGCATATGATCGCTGACAAACCACCTATCCTACCTTATAACGATGTTGTGTGATGCATTATTGACTACGCCAATGTGAAATAGCATTCTTTCAATACTAGTACTGAGTCTCAGCTAGCCAATTTCCGCTCAAAAACTTTTCTCAGGATTTATGCTCTTAAACCTTATACCTAGCTTTTAGATGCAGATTTGTTAACACTGCCAAATCCAAATTCAATTTCAACCAAATGCTTAAATCCTGGATGACTGAACCCCGTAAATTTTGCAAGAGCAAAGACCAATTATACCCTGTCGAGTGGTTCAAAGAACCTTATTCCATGTTAGCCACGATGTTGTGCAAGATTTATGTCCTTCCCAACAGTTGGTTCTTCAAACAGGAATGGGTTTCGATCGCTCATCACATTATTACCACAGGTGAAGCTTTCCCTTGGGCCTTAATTTTGTCATTGGAACTTAAAAACGCTATTCAAGAGTTCCAGAAAGCAACTGCTAAGAAAAAACCCAACTTTTATCTCACTGCCTTCATTGTGGACTTTTTCTGTGTTGATTTTCGTTACCCTAATTTGGGATGGAGTTGGGAATTGTCGTCCCTGCCTGTACATATTTATCATTCCAAGCTTTGGGATGGAAACTATGTGGTTAGGTTTTATGATATATGTGAAAGTTTCCTTGACCTAGTATATTTTCTGATTTTCAACAAAGAAGCCCTTGCTTTCTCACCAGAAGCAAAAGCTCTCATAGCCACAATGGGAGACTGGTATGTGGGTGAATCTTTCACCTACATCAGAGTTTATGGCAATAACGCAACTCACATGTTGCCTAAAGTCATCCTAGACAGGTTGGTCTTAGAAGAGTTCTCATTTTAGACAGTTACAGAAGGAATCTACAAGAAATGTGTTGCACCAAAGAGAAAAGTTTGTCCCAGGTTTCCTATTACACTTGGATCCTTGAGTGTTCCCTCTTCTACTTGGGTATTGGAGCTGAGTGACCACATCATGTCACTTAAACTTGGTTTTTCATGCAAAAGACAGCATGATCCTAAAGGCATTGTTGATTTACACCTAAAGCAAAATCATTTTAAAGCCGGTTATGTTCATGAGGAAACTCCTGATGATTTTATTTGTCAAGGAGTGGACACATTTTCTGAAATTTTAGCAAGGGTGAAAAGCAAAGAAGAGCAAAGCCATATTCTGCAGTACCAAAAAGATATCAGGGACAGGGTAAAAAATTTCATGTCTATGGAATTGGACATCTTGGAAAGGTTGACAAAAGACAAAGAAGAAAAGGAAGCTCGAGCTGCAACAAAAGAGGCTATGGCATCTAAAACTGCATCTATAGAAACTAGCTTGGGCTTGGATAAAGGGAAATCCCCCATGACAGAAATTCCCCAGACATCTATGGAACAATAGGTTAAAAACTATTTGTAAACTTCAGAGCAGATAAAACAGACACTGAACAGGTTGACTTCGGCACTATATACGCAAGAAGTTGCAACATCTCAGGTAGCTGAAACTGTCCAGGTAGCTACTGTGGTTGGAAAGACTCAACCTGAAAAGACTCAGGTTGAGGACAAACCCATTAAGAAGATAAAGATCTCTATTCATGTTCCTACTATTGACCTAAGTCATTTAGAGGAAGAGGAGGGAAGAAGTTCTCCTGTGCATGTTACTGTTGAGACGGGTAATGATTTCCAAAATCTCACCAATGGTAGCAATGATAATCTTTCATCCTCTCTTCCTCCGTCTCAACCTTCAAGTCACTATGCTCTGTCTTCTTCTGCAATACTTCTTTCATCTATAATAGAATTATCCTCATTATCTGATGGTTCTTATGTAACACCTTTCATGAATCATCTTTATAAGGATGCTACGTGTCTACCTAAATCTATGATACCTATTTCTATAGATATACCTATTCCTACATCTGATGTATCTACAGTTGTCAAGACTCCATTGCATATCCCTTCAATCAGTTCAGTGTCTTTATCGATAGCTGAGGAAACTTCAGTAGTCTCATCATCACCATCCAAGATCTCTACTGTGCAAGTTTCATCAGTTGAGACTACAATTCCTAATATCCCCTCAGCTCCTGAAGCTATTCCTGCTCAGAATATGGACAACCTTTCTCCATGTACTTCCCCTGTTACTATGACTATCCCTTCTGTCACCACAACTCAAAATACTTTCGTGATAGCCACTGGCATCAGTATACCCCCCATTAATGAGGTAAGGGAAGAATTCAATGAAGATTTTGTGGTATCTCTAGGAGAATATCACTACAAAAAAACTGATAGACCAGTGGTGAGGAAAGGTAGGAAAAGGAACCAGGACGAGGGTGATATGGATATGTCTGATGTAAGTTAGGTGGTGTGGACTCAGCGATCAAGTGATCCACACGCATATGCCACTGATGTTGCATCTGTCTTAGGGGCTTTTACAGGAGCCAACTGTGATGTTGTGAACAATTTGAACTGGGAGTTTGATAAGCAGAAAGCAGAAATTAGTAGACTGAAAGAGGAATTGGTGTAGCTTAAAAGGAAACATGAGAACATGTGTGATGAACTTCAAGAGATAAATGTTGCCCTCAGCGAAGAACTGCAAAGGGAAAGGACTGTTAATGTCACTCTGGCTCAGAAGGTTGAATTTTTGGTAAAAGAGATTGAAGATGTAACTGCAAGTGCAACTTCATCCTCATTTTCTAAATTTTCAAAAGAAGAATTCAAAGAACTTGCTATCAGAATCAACAAGGAACAATATTATTTGGTATGTGATTTATTCAAAACTTTAGATAATATCTTAGAAACTCACACAGTGTTTGATAAAATGTCTGTTGTTCTAGAAGACTTGGTGGAGAAGAGAAAATGGGCTTCTAAGGCCTATGATGAAGTGGTTGATTGGAAAAGATATATGAAAGATAAGCCTGAGATTATTGCTTTTATTACTAAGTTTCAGTTAAAGAAAGTTAGAGCTATTCTGAGAACCTGGGAAGACCTAGAAGAAATCGTAGGTGAATATATTAAAAGAGCACAAGCTATTTGTTGTAAGAGATGGTATGCAGTTGATAATATCATGATTGACTTGTCTTTTCCTACCATGTTCCTTATTGAAAAAGCTTGTCCGCCCGGGTTGGTGATCGAGCAAGTTGAGCAACGCAGGGATGAAGAAGAGGATAAAATCAAGAGACTTGATTGCATCAGTATACATGATCTGGAGCGGTTGATCAAGAAGCCATTCGTAATGGAAGGGAAGATTCATATCTTCATCCGATTATGGCATAAATTGGTAAAGAATGAGCTTGAAGATCATAGGTGCAATGCTCAAGTTGGCATTGAATCTACTAATTACCCCGATATTGAGGAGCTGCTACAAATTTGGAATATTTGGAGAGATTTCTTAGGATATGAGCTTTGTTAGTTTTCATCCCCTTTGAGGGGAAATTCCTTTGATTGTAATAATTATTTAAGTCATCGTCTCTAATGTATGAGGCCTTTGGATATTTTGGAGAGGGGAGATTGATGCAAGGGATCGAACAATACTTATGTCTTTGTAAAGGTTTTGTGTAATTTATTGCATAAATTTCTGGAAAAAAACAGTGTTACAGTTCCATATCTCTTGTACTTATCTATTAAATTTCTTTGACAAATGTTGGTCTCTCTGTTCCAAATGATCAGATAATACTCTGATTCATTTGCAATCAATTAATGTGTTTGTTTAAATTTGATTTATCTTTGTTTCTTCTAAATGCATTGATAAAGTCTCATGAAATGTATTTTATGAACTGTCTTTATCTATTTCTGTGAACTGTTTTTATGAACTGTCTCTATCTATTTCATTGATTAACTGAGATTCAATAATTAATTTATTTACAAACCAGAAATAAATAAATAATAAAAAATGTAATGAAGTATATATGTATATTGTTGAATACACTATCAGGTCGAAAAAACAATACATATTTTACATAAGCAAATGACCAAATCAAAACAGTACATCTATACAGCAGACAATGAGGAGATTCAAGCAAAAAGTAGTTTTAAAGACTTTGAAGAAAGTAAGCTTTCCTCTTGTTTTCTACGTTCAACATATTGATTTCCTTGCATTCGAGAGTATTTGGAAAAAGAGAAAGGTGGAGAAATGCGTAGGCCTGAAATAGATGTAACTCTTGATATTACAGTGAATGTAAGTCCTTGCCTGTCAATGTTTCCAATATCTATTGTTACATTTTTTTGGGTCATACCTTGGGCTTTATGAATTGTTAAACCCCATGCCATTCGAAGTGGCATTTGTTTACGGGATCCTCTTGTTATTGGAAATATTGGAACATAAGTAGGATTAGAAGAATCCCATAAGGGTCCTTTGTAATGCATAAATTTGACAACAACAAATGATGGCAAGGTAGGAGGTATCTCATTTGTATTGTAGACATTATGAATGACTTTCCCAAGTGAGTCGTTAACAAGTCATGCTTGAAACCATAAATTAGCAGTTAACATGACTTGTTGACCAACAACAAAAAGGACCTTTAATGGCAGTTGTTCATCATCAATGGATTGATGGGCATTTTGGTTCCGTTGTTCTACAAACCAATGTGCAATTGGCATATTAAGTTGTTTCAGCATGTGTTTGTTGTGCAGTGCAACAGAGATATTTGTGGGATACAAATGGATAGATTGTTAAAATGAATAATTTTCAACAAATGAAAGGAAAGAGGTTGTTCTTGTCATTAGGAGTGCCTAATCTTCAACAATTGGTGTTGCATTTCGAAAGTTTGGCAAGATTTTTTAAAAGGCAGTTTGAGAAGCACTATTTCCAGCTTGTCGAAAAATTGTTTCAAGCGTGATAAAAGTATCAAATGTACGCCAAAGAGCAGTTCCAACAGATGAGCCTGCATACATGGGGATGTCTTTTACAGGAGGTAATTGTCCAAAGTCACCAAGAAGAATTATGGAACAACCACCAAATAGGATTGTAAATTGCAAGGGGAAAGCTTGACGTAAGTGTGCATCAATTTGAGTCAACATTTTTGGACCAATAAAGCTCATTTCGTCTATGAGAATATAGCGAATATGGTGAAGTTCTTCTTGAAGTTTTGAAAGGGATTGGCCTTCAAGAGGGTGCATTTCACCAATGGGTATTCGAAGAGCAGAATGTATTTTAGATGCATGTATGTTAAAAGCAGCAACACCAGTTGGAGCAAGGAGAAGAAGTGGGCAGGCATTTTTTTCAGATGCAGTTTGAAGTGCAAATTTAAGATAAGATATGAGGTAAGATTTTATGGTTCCTGCAGTACCTTAAATAACCAGTTTTAGCGGTTGAGCAAATGTACTATTACTAAAATGGGACATGACAATATCAAAGGATATGCATTATGTGGGAGACAAGGAATGAAGAGAATTGGAGAAGTACGGGATATCTTCATGTAGTTGAATGGACAAGCGATTCACCTCAATGAATGATGTTGTTGTCTCATGCAATTCGGTGCATATATTGTGATGTGACCAATTGTGATTTTTGTCAAATTCACGATGGCCAAGTATTTCAAGGTCATTAACTTCAATGTTATTTCTTGGTCTCATTTGAGATAGAAGTTCCCATTCATTCATGGTATGGGACAACAGAAACGTAATAGCATCATATTTTGAACCATCAGATAGAGGTGTAGAGGGTTCTTCTTCTGTACGTTCAATATGCCACACAACATATGTGTTAGGATATTTAGACACTTAGGAGTTAGTTAAGATCAACTTGTGTAATATATCCATTAGGTAAAGTGTGTTTCTTTAGTATGCATTAGTACGCATTTGTAAATATTCTAATCTAACGATCACGATATGCTCTAGACATAAAGTGATCTGACGGTTCAACTTCTCTTAGATCATACCTACCATTGATCTGTGGCTTAATTCCTGATAGGTCCATGATCTCTATTTAAAGAGCATGGATGGTCCTTGGCTAGTTGATCGATTATGAGAAGCTCATATGTAACTTTCTTTCTTTTGCATAATAAATTACTCCAAGTAGCTATTTGGCTAGGGTCGTGGACTGTTTCCCTCTCGAGGGTTTTAACCACGTGACAAACATCGGTGTGTCAATCTATTTGTGTGAAGCAGTTGCTCAAGGTTTTCGGTCTTTTGGGAGTACCCTATGTGCCCGAACATGGAATCAGAGCATTTATGAAGAGTCGCATTCGGTTTTTATCAAGATCTAGATCCGATGTTGCCGAAACTTTGAAAGGGTTTCTGGTTCTAGAGTTTTTGTACATTTGTGTCCTATGGAAGCTGTTCCATTGCATCTGGAGCACCGTTTCCATTGGAAAAAAGTTTTCGTTTCACTTAAAATTGTTTCTGTTTGATCCAGAAACACCAATTTCAGCAAATCTGAAGGTATAATGTTACAGTGACAGATTTGTTTAATTTTTTTTTAAATCTCTCATATTTTATCAATTTTATTATTAGATCTTTATTATTTTAGTCTCAGACTGTTGCCTTTCCTAGCTGTGTATGCTCTTTGCAGTGCACCTTGTGCGATCACGGGGAATCAGAAACAAAAAGGGAAAGTTTATTTTTTTGTCTTCTCGATTACGTATGCTTTTTGTCGTGCACCCTACGCAATCACAGCCAATCAGAAACATCGAGAAAACTTGAAAACGTAGACTTTCCGGGTAAGTTGACCAAGATCTAACCCCATTGTGTCGGAAAAGTTTTTTTTTTTGTTTTTTTTTGTGATTTACAGGAAAAAAAGGCAAGCACGGAGAACGAGAGAAAAGAGTAAAAAAAAAAAAACCTTCCTCTTTCCATTCTTTTACGTACTTTTTAAACTTAACTCACTTGGTCCAAAGTTGTTTTATTCCTTGGTAAGTCTTGAGTTCAAGTCTTATTAAGCTATTTTTTAGTGCATGCAATTTCTATTTTCAAGTTACTTTATTGTAAAAGTGCATCTCACTTAAATAAAATAAAATAAAATAAAGTGAGTCATTTAAGTCTTTTAATTTATTGTCGCACTATTTAAAGTAACATTATTGTAAAAATGAACATCACTTATTCTACAAAAGTGATTCACTTAAAAGCAATTTTATTGTAAAGTGATTGTCAAAGGTTGATCTTGGGAAGATGAGGGTTCTTTTTTTTAATTGGTCAAGTTAATATCCATCACGTCACTATTGGGGACATCTTCAACATTTTCTTTGACCAAGCATAGCTTCATCATCCAGAATCAGTTTTCAGTGTCGTTTTTTTTAAACCGCATATTTTTTCGAGCTCTTTGCATCCATATAGTTAGTTTCTGTTCTTTCAGCCATTATTTTACAGTATGGCCACCCCTTGTGATATTATACTTACAAGTTCTAACTATTTCTCATGGAAATCTCGTATGGAGGATGTTCTGCGAAGTAGGGGACTTTTCAGGATAACTTCAGGGAAAGAAACAGAACCCACTGATGATGATAAGAAAATTAAATGGGTAAATAGATGTGATGAAGCTCGTGGATTGATTGGGATGTCAATATCTACTGGTTTGCAATTTCACATATCTGGAATTGATGAACCTAATATAGCTTGGGAAAAGTTGGAATCTATGTTTGGTAAACATAATGAAATTTAGTGTCATCAACTTGAGAATGATTTGATTTCATTGAATCCAAATGATTTTTCATGCATTCAAGACTATTTATCTAAATATAAAACTCTTAGACTCTCATGTGTAGAATGCAAGATTAAGAAAGAAGACAAACAATGTATTTATTATATTCTTTCCAAACTTGCACCTGCATATTCTGTTTTTGTATCTACATTCTACTCCATGAAAGAATCCTTGATTACAGCTAGCTATCAAAATCCTAGTCTTGAATCCTTTTGTGATTCCTTAATTAGAGAGCAATATAAGCTCATTCATCTTGGAATAATTAACAATGCAGATACATCTGGGAAATCCTTATTGTCCCAACAGAAAGAAAATTCCAAGCCTCCTAAGAAACATAATTTTTGCAATAATAAGCCAAACAACAAGGGTCCCAAACCCTCTCAGTCAGCTCCTTCTTTAAAAAATGACAAAGTATCCAAGCCAAAAGGAAAGAAGACCGAGTGTCATTGCAATTTTTGTGGGAAAGATAATCATGATGAATCTAAGTGTTCAAGAAGATGGCAGCCTTGGAAGCAGCAATAAAGAAGCACCACATCAGCCTAGATTCGTCTTCAGAATCTAACTCTCATGGACATGCACTTTGTGCTTCTTGTTACTCTTATGATGCATCTTCTTTTTCTACTTCAAATGAATGGCTCATTGATTCTGGAGCATCTTATCATATAGCTAAGGATCAAGCCATCTTTTCTACTATGCATGAATGTAACACCAAACAAATATTTGTTGGTGATGATAGATCTCTAAGTGTTGTAGGATTTGGAAAAGTTCTAGTAGAAAATGGTCATTTCAATGATGTATTTTGTGTTCCAAAAAATTTCTGCAATTTGTTATCAGTCTATCAAATTACTCATTCAGGTGAAACTAAAACTGTGATGTTTACATGTCACATGCCCCAATTTTGCAAAAATAATATTATCATATTTGATTTTATTTCAAGACAATATGTTAAATTTTATGCTAAGTTGTAATTGATAACTCAGCAAGGTCAAGGATGTTGAATGTAATTATGAATATTTTAATTATAAATAAATAAAAAGAGGAGACAACAGCTTGGGAGA
The DNA here is from genome assembly GCA_001517045.1 of Pseudotsuga menziesii. Lineage (NCBI taxonomy): Eukaryota > Viridiplantae > Streptophyta > Pinopsida > Pinales > Pinaceae > Pseudotsuga > Pseudotsuga menziesii. The sequence continues at coordinate 400,727 of LPNX011211761.1, forward strand.
GCTGTTAAAAATATTGTTTACTGGTCAAGTTGGTGGAGGAGACTAGGTGGAGAGAAAATAGACAAGTGGCAGCATACTCAAACACCTCCAATGTTGCAGGTGGAAACCTCCCTACATCTGGGGTCATGATCCCCCAAGAAAGTGGGATCAGAGCAGGTGGCTCAATTAATGACAATTAACCCAAAAAGACCTAGGCAATCTTAATAAAAATGCCCATTGAAGAGAGTTGAGGCTGCTCATTCCAAGAAGAGAATCATTCAGGTGAATGTACTTCAAAGGATTTCATTGGGAAGGGAATTTGTGGAAGGTGTTTTGAGGAGTAAACTGCAGAAGTGATCTAGTACAGCTTTTCAGCTAAAGGATCTTACTACTAAGTGCAGAGTTAGTACTGAGTCATTGGACTAGTATCTTGTTGCATGCTCCACCAGTTCTCAGCCAAGAAGACCAAGAACAGGCTCAGGAGTCCTGAGAAGATGTTGTTTGAGCGCTCTCCAAGAGTTGGTAGGGAGGAACGGCCTCCCAACGCTGTTGTCATCCAGCTTTAAATAGGTTCTACAGTCTTTTATTTACTGTGATTTATATCTGAGAATGAATGATTACATGTTTTGTAGTGAACTGATAGAGCTTGTAACCCTTTAGTTATTTGAATATTGAATCTGTAATTGATGAAAATAATCCTAACTTGTATTTTTCCCCGTCTGAAATGGACCAGACCGTACTCTAACACAGGCAGTTCATTATAAAATAGATGAAGGATATGATAAAAATCTGGATTGAATAGAGTTATTTTGTATTTCATAACAATGGAATAATTTATTTCTGTATATAGTTGTTTTCAGGAAAGAATATTAATCTGTCTAATTAAGTTTATTGTTTAAACCAGACTGTTGTATTAAGAATGCTAGCAAAGAAGTATTCATAATACTTTACAGACAGCAGGTTTATTTCTTTTAGCAAGATGTTACAGTAAATAGGTTATTGTTCTTATTCAAAACTGTATTATGTAAAATGATACTATTAACTTGTAACATAGGTAAAAGAATTAACTTAGATAAAACACTCATTTATTTTGTGAAGAAAGAACCAAGTTGTTTTTGCATAGTTTACTTTTGTTCGTACTGCTTAACTACATCTACAAACATTCACATTTCAAGTAGGGTAATACTGGTATAGTTATTTTTATAAATAAATTAACTACAACAATTCTAATATTGTAACAATGAAACAATAACAAAACCTATCTATTTACTTATTTAAATAAAATAGACTGAATGTAATGGTAAATAATAATTAAATATTATTTATAAATGAACTAATTCATTTAAATAAACTAAACAAAGATTAATTATAAAAGAAAGTGCAGGGTCGAAACCCTCATAACATTAAACATTATAATTTATAGTAATAACATTGTAATTAATAATCAGATAAGCAATAATCCAAGGATTTGGATTATTTAGTATTCTGAATCTTCAAACTATAAAATATTATTACAGTCTTGTAAGGACGGAGAAAGATAACATAGGAATTATAATAACTATATACCTGTAACAAACAATTAACTTAACATTTATTATTGAACCAAACCTACAGAATAATTTAAAGAAATTATTTTATACGCAGGTCACTAACAGGATTAACCCTTGCTCGAATATCCGAGCTTATAAACAAATTATTATAATAGAAAGAAATAACAGAATAGGTTATAATAATTCAATTTAATGCAAGATAAATTTAATAAGTAAAGATTTCTTTACATTGACGAATAAGGGTAAAAACCCTAATATACAAAATTACAGTAAGAGCATAAAAATAACCGAGTCCGAGCTCAAGAGAGTTAAATTTTTATGCTTAAAGTTTAAACAGAGAATGGCTTGACAGGCCGCAAAAATCTATTTATGAAATTGTACACAAAACAAGTAAAACAAAATTTACAAGTCACAGGATAAGCCGAAGAACCCTGCTAACAGCAAGGGTTTAGTAAAAATTAAATAAGTAAACCAAGGAATAGTAACCCATGAAGGGTCACTTGCAGGCCACGACTTCCAACTAAAAAACTTTTCCATAAAGAACTGAATAAGCATGGATTTCCATGGGTTGACTAGGGCTTACCCGTAACCAGGGAGCCGGCCTTACTTGTTTGTACAGCAGCAAAGAGAGATGTAAACCGTTACCTACAATGGATAAGAACCCACGACATTAAAATTATGCTTCATATTATAACTGAGTTAAGAGTAAGATTAAAGACTGTTAAAAAAGAAATTTTCATACCTGGAAACGAAGCTAATGTAGCCACCGAGAAACAGTAGCACCGCCACTAGCGAGACAAATAGCCAACCATTCATTTTTCCAGTGACAAATATGGTTTAAACGCATGCACAAACCACTACTAGCAGCAGCAAGAAAAAGGTTGAGCAATGGCCAAGCAAGAAGCGGACGATGAAGCTGGAGCTGTCACCACAATGCGAAGCATGAGAACCACACTCACGAAACCCTATGACGAAGACAGAGCCGTAACAAAAGCAAAAAACTCCGTAAAACTATCCCTACAGGCAGGCCATGGAGGAATGAACCAAAAGACACTCACAAGCCAGGCCATAAGCTGTAAGTCACGACCCTCAACAACTCTTGCCAGGATAAACTCACAATGCAAACAAGAGTTCGAGAACGCAGAAGACAAACTGAATATTGTAAACCAGGATGCGGTGCTCGTGTAATTCACAATAGGGTAAGCTTGGCGGCCATGAAGAATAGTTGCAGAGCCGCCCAAAGGCCCGAAATCCACGGAGGAGAATGACAAAGTCTAGGGTTCACAAACTCTTATACTTCCAACACTTGGCCAAGGAAAAAGCACGTGGTCACCTAAATTTTTCAACCATGCAGTGGGTCAACTATATAGTTCCTGCATGCCAATGATTCACAATGATTTAATATATAATTCTCTGCACATTATACAAATTCTTTAATCATTCAAATGTTCCACGTTATCATAGAGGTCAACCTACGGTTGCATGGGCATAAACCATGAACCCCAAGATTATTGCCAAGGTTATCATATAGTTTAGAACGAGGGCGATTTCAAAGTCTTTATTTCTATACAAAACCTTACACATAATCCCATCGATGGAGTGGTCTAACGCCACATCCCTTTTCATAACAAGTTATATTGTAAACTTTATAATTGATATGTTTTTTCATATTAAGCCTTCGTTGACCGTGAAATCGATGCAACCCTATAACCTAGATTCTTACTTAAAATATTTTATGCATGGAAGCTTTAGTTCTTCACTAATGGTTTATCCATTTATTCATAGCATCAATATTATAGTTACAAATGTTGATAAGCGTTGTGCTATCGTAACTACGTTTATGAAGAAAATATTATGATACTTGGGAGACACTAATTAAAAGGCTATTTCATCACCTAGCCAAACTATGATGTTTAATAAAGTATTCCTAATAGACTTTGCATAGCTAATCTTGTTGCCACCAACGTTTATGTTGTGACTTGATAATTTTATACAACATAGTTTTAAATAGGATCATGAACTTTATAAATCTTTTTTTTTGTCTATAACCAGAATTACTGGTAAACATGGATGTATTATAAACAAGATAGTTTATGTGTGTATTGGTAAGTATCATAGAAAAATATAGTTTTCAGTGGGTGGCAAATACTAGGATGTTGGCTATGAATCCTTTACATAGCTCAGATCAATGAAGATTACTAGCTGTTGGTTATTTACTCAATCATGACAAGTATTATTAGTTTCACCATGTTATTTATTAGTAACATAATTTTTATAACTATCTAGTACTTGCATGAGGTAATAAATCAATCTCTCTTGAAGACTTTGACCTAAGTTAACTGTTGTGGTGAGAAGCTTAATTCAAGAGAAGTATTATAAAATAAAATAAAAATAAGAAACTGAAGCGGAACAATCCCTCTAGAGTCTAAGTCATGAGGACTTTATGTTTCACTGTAATGTTTAGAACCTTAGGCATTAATCTTCATTACAGAAGATGAATAACAAGCAATTGGTATACCGTTATCATCAGTTGACAATGTATCTTACTGATAGAATAATCATTATAGCATTACAAGCTATGCACTCTAAGTGAAAATAAATTACAACAAGATCACAAGTTGTGAACCAGGGAGAATAATTACTGTTGCTATTTACATTTAAGAAAGAAACTCTTCTACATGTATATCGTTGACAAAGAAAATAATTTAAGGAAACAAAACTACTTGTTTTACCTCATAGAAGTAGATTGATATGTAACAGCTTATTTACCAAGCTTTTTATTTTGCAAATAGAAATATAGCTGGATTCTTTATGGAATTAAAGGCATTACTCGATCATTCATACCTGTAAAACCTGTAAGAACAAGTAAGCTTTCTGCGTTATCTTAAACACTAAGTAAGCCCCGGAATCCAAGACAGTTCCACCTACTTGTCGCAAATTAAAACTCATCAGCAAACTGAAAGAGGAGTTATTGCACAAGTTAAACCTAACCTTGTATTAAAAAGTAGAACACTAAATTACTTAATTAATATTATGTATTAACTAATCCGGTAACTGATTCTTTTATAGATCACTGTTAGCTGTTAGCTGTCCGCATTCTCAGCATTTTATGTATTTTCAAAAATTTTAAATTTTTATGAAAATTTGGGATTTTTGACATGTGGTATCAGAGCACAAGGTTCAAACACTAGGCTTTGATGAAGCCCAACTAGCTTTTAGGAAACGGTAAACTCAATTATTATGCTGACATATTTTTCTTTTAAATGTTATTCAACAGATAATTGTTTTCTGAAGTTTAACAGACAAGTATGGAAAGGCTGGAAGAGTATGCATAGGAGGAATCTCCAGTTACTGAAACATGAAATCTACCAAGAGATCCTATACAAGAGGACTTAACTACCAATTCCTCGGAATTGCTACAAACTGTAAAGGACTTAAAAACTGAAATGGAGTCTGTAAAGCGAGAAAATGAAAGGATCCTGAGAGCTCAAGAAGAGCTTAATCAGATCATAACTACGAAGTTTCAAACTGAGGGTAGGGGTAGAAGAAAAGATTCAGAAGATACCAGTCATCAACATAAATATAAAAGGATGAAACATACTAAAACTGAAAGTAGTTCGTCTTCTGAAGTGTTTGGTGAACAACGAAATTACCATTCTACTAGTGACAATAGTGATGATAATCAGTACACTAAAAAGAGGAAATACAAACCTTATGAGGAAATTTCCGAGGAATTCAAAAAGATAAAACCACCAACCTTTAATGGAGAGACTGAGAAGGGGAAGGAAGTTGAATCTTGGTTATCTGAGATGAAGAAGTACTTCCAAATATATAACTATTCTAACCAATTAAAGGCTAGAATGGCTATTTATAACCTCTCAGGAAAGGCTGACATTTGGTGGCAGGACTTGAAAAGAGTTAAGGGCATAAAAGAGAAAAATGTAAACTGGAGTACCTTTAAGAGGTATTTCAAAAAGAAATTTCTATTTGAGCAATATTATGAGGAAAGAGCAAAGGAATTTTATGAGATGAAGTTAGGATCAATGACAATGAAGGATCTGAACAGCAAGTTCTAAAATCTACTTAGGTATGTACCATACCTTGTAGATGAGAAACCAAAGGTACAACAATTCCTTAGCTGTCTACCTTATCATATCAAAGATAGAATTGAATATGATAATCCAAAGACCTTAGAGGAAGCTATGAGAAAAGCTAACTTTTGTTTTGAGCAGAATCGAAAGAAAGAAAGCTTGGCCAACTGGAAAGCTAAGAAAAATAATAATCAGTTTGAACAAAAGAAGAAAGATTTTGTGCCTAACAGAAATTTCAAAAACAATAAGGCCAAAAATTATTCTAATAACAAGAATTTCCAAGGAAACAAGAGCAATACACCCAACAATCAAAATAATTCTAAAAGTAAGGAATTTGCAAATAATAATGAAAACTTTACCAAGAACTTTGAGCGCAAAGAGCCTATCAAGTGTTGGGAGTGTAATGGCCCACATGATGCTTCAGCCTGTCCTAATCGGAAGAATACTGTTAGCAACATTCATACCATACAGGAGGAGATGACCATTGGGGAACTAGCGATGACCATGCCCAGAATTAACGCAGCTTTGGAGAATCGACAAGCTGAATATCAGACTTCCATGGTGGAAGTAGAAAGTATGATAAAAACAGACCCCTGTAACTATTTTGATTGATCTAGGAGCTAGCCTCAGTTATCTTGCACCTCAAATAGTAGAAAAATGTAAGTTATCTCTTGAAAAATTTGAGAATTCATGGTTAGTTCAGTTAGCCACTGGTGCTAAAAGAAGGATAACTTGTTTTGTTAAAGAATGTGCAATAGTTATGGATAATTTTGAAACTGTTGTCAAGATTAATGTTTTGCCCCTTGGTTTTTATGATTTGTTGATTGGTATGGACTAGTTAGAACAACATAGAGTAATTCTAAACTGTTATGATAAAACTTTCACATGCTTAAACAGTGATGAAAAACCAGTAAGTGTTAAAGGAATCCCTAGAAAAACCACCATAAGGCAGATTTCTTCCCTACAGCTTAAGAGAGCTGTTAGAAAGGGATGTAAAGCTTATGCAGTAACAATAACTGACGAGGAAAGTTTAATTAAAACAGATAAGTTAAAAGTGGAAGACATACCAGTCTTAAGAGAATATGTTGATGTATTCCCAGAAGAGATTCCAGGATTACCTCCGAAAAGGGAATTGGATTTCACCATTGAACTGGTACCGGGTGCAGTACCTAGCTTAAAGGCCCCTTATCAAATGAACATACTTGAACTTAATGAACTAAAATATCAATTAAAAGAATTAATTGATAAAAAGTATATTTGACCAAGTGTGTCTCCCTAGGGGGCACCTGTCATCTTCGTTAAGAAGAATGACGGAACCATGCGACTTTGCATCGATTACCGTCAGTTAAATAAGATGACCATCAAAAATAGATATATGTTGCCCCGCATAGATGATCTGTTTGATCAACTACGTGGAGCCACGGTGTTTTCGAAAATAGATTTAAGATCTGGATATCATCAAGTAAGGATTAAAGATGAAGATATCTTTAATACAACTTTCAGAACTAGATATGGTCATTACGAATTTGTCGTAATGTCATTCAGGCTTACCAATGCCCCAGTTGTCTTCATGTGTTTAATGAACAATATTATGTATAAGTATTTAGATAAGTTTGTGGTCGTATTTATAGACGACATTCTAATCTATTCAAAAACTAAAGAAGAACATAAAGAACATCTAAAAATTGTTTTGCAAGAGTTGCGATATCATAAACTCTTCGCAAAGTTTAGTAAATGTGATTTCTTAAAGGATAAGATTAGTATTTAGGTCATGTGGTGACCAATGAAGGAATTTCTGTAGATCCTGAAAAGACAAGGGAAATCGAAGATTGGCCGGTTCCTAAGGATGTTACGGATGTTCGATCTTTCATGGGCATTACCAGTTACTACCGGAGGTTCATTGAAGGTTTTTCGAGGATAGCAAATCCGATAACTTCATTGCAGAAGAAAGGAAAGAAGTTCGACTGGAGTCAGAAATATGAAGAAAGGTTTAAAAAGTTAAAAACTTTATTAACCAGTGCACCTATTTTAAGAATAGTTGATCCTAATAAAGAATTTGTAGTGTGCACTGACACCTGCAACAATGGCTTAGGCGGTTATCTGACTCAAGAAGGGCATGTTATTGCCTATGAGTCTAGAAAGTTAAAAGTTCACTAAAAGAATTATGGAACATATGATCTGGAATTAGCAGTTGTAATACACGCCTTAAAAATGTGCCGACATCATCTAATTGGCAGAAAATTTATTTTAATGACTGATAATAAAATATTAAAGTATCTATTAGATCAGCCTAATCTAAACGCCAGACAAGCTAGGTGGTTAGCTTTTTTAAGTGAGTATGATTTTGAAATTCAACATATAAAAAGTAAAGAAAATAAAGTTGTTGATGCATTAAGTAGGAATGCAAGGCTGAATTTTGCAGCAGCTATCAGCACCTATGTTTCAGACTTAGATGAACAGCTTAAAGAAGGAATAGAACAAGATGAAATTTACTAGAGTTTGCAAGCTAAAGCTAAAGAAAATCCAACAGAAAACTTAATTAAAGGTTACAGTTTAAATGAAAAAGAATGTTTACTGTGTAAAGATAGAATGTATGTACCTAACGTACCTAAAGTTAAGCTGTTAATTCTGGATGAAATTCATAAAACACCATATTCAGGTCATACAGGTTATCAAAAGACTATAACCATGTTTAGAAAAGAGTATTTCTGGCCAAATATGAAAACTGGAGTAGTAGAATATATTGCTAGATGTTTGGAATGTCAACAAGTAAAAACTGAACATCAACACCCAGCTAGTTTGCTTCAGCCATTACCCATCCCTAGCTGAAAATGGGAGACAATTAGTCTAGATTTTATTACTGGGCTGCCTAGAAATCAAAATCAGAATGATTCTATCATGGTAGTAGTTGATAAGTTAAGCAAATCAGCTCACTTTATACATGTTAAAACTACTTATAAAGCTGCAAATATAGCTGATATTTTTCTAAAACAGATTTTTCGATTGCATGGAGTAACAAAAGTCATAATTTCAGATAGAGATCCTAAGTTTACAGGAAACTTTTGGAAGTCTTTGTTTAAAGGGTTAAACACTACATTAAATTTCAGTACTTCTTTCCATCCTCAAACAGATGGACAAACGGAAAGGGTAAACCAGGTACTGGAAGATCTATTAAGAATGTATGTGAAAGACCAGCCAGGTAAATGGGAGGATTATTTACATCTGGTAGAATTTGCTTATAATAATAATTATCAGACATTATCCAGATTTAGTCCTTTTGAAATTTTATATGGACGGAAATGTAATACTCCTATCTCTTGGAGTAATCCAATGGATAGACTGGTATTAGGTCCAGAACTGTTAAAATAAATGGAAGAAATTGTAAAATAAGCGCAGGGAAATCTAAAGTGGCACAGGATCGCCAGAAAAGTCAACAGACTTAAAAAGAACTCCAAGGGAGTTTCAGGTAGGTGAACATGTGTTCATCAAGGTAAGGCCCAAAAAGAGCTCTCTGAGATTGGGGAGTTGTGCAAAATTGACACCTCGTTAATGTGGCCCATTTGAAATTTTGTCTAGGATTGGACAAGTATCTTATCAATTAGCATTACCACCTATTTGAGAGTACATAACGTTTTTCACATTTCCGTTTTAAATAAATATGTTCATGATGCTACTCATGTTGTTAACTAGAATGATGTACAGGTGGAACCAAAATGATATTTTCTGGTGGAACCGGACTGTATCCTCCGGTGGAGGGAGATCACACTTCGAAACCGCACCATTGGACAGGTGAAGGTGCAATGGAAGCACCTTAGTCCAGAGGAAGCCGCTTGGGAATTGGAAAGTAAAATGTGAGATGCATATCCAATTCTATTACAGGGGAATTCTGAGGATGAAGAATAAATAACATCGAGGACGATGTTATATTCTAAGGGGGTGTGTATGTCACATGCCCCAATTTTGCAAAAATAATATTATCATATTTGATTTTATTTCAAGACAATATGTTAAATTTTATTCTAAGTTGTAATTGATGACTCAGCAGAGTCAAGGATGTTGAATGTAATTATGAATATTTTAATTATAAATAAATAAAAAGTGGAGACAACAGCTTGGGAGAGCTGTTAAAAAGAGTGTTTACTGGTCAAGTTGGTGGAGGAGACTGGGTGGAGAGCAAATAGACAAGTGGCAGCATCCTCAAACACTTCCAATGTTGCAGGTGGAAACCTCCCTACATTTGGGGTCATGATCCCCCAAGAAAGTGGGATCAGAGCAAGTGGCTCAATTAATGACAATTAACCCAAAAAGACCTAGGCAATCTTAATAAAAATGCCCATTGAAGAGAGTTAAGGCTGCTCATTCCAAGAAGAGAAACATTCAGGTGAATGTACTTCAAAGGATTTCATTGGGAAGGGAATTTGTGGAAGGTGTTTTGAGGGGTAAACTGTAGAAGTGATATATTACAGCTTTTCAGTTGAAGGATCTTACTGCTGAGTGCAGAGTTAGTACTGAGTCATTGGACTAGTATCTTGTTGCATGCTCCACCAGTTCTCAGCTAAGGAGACCAGGAACAGGCTCGGGGGCCCTGAGAAGACGCTGTTTGAGCACTCTCCAGGAGTTGTTAGGGACGAACGGCCTCCCAACGCTGTTGTCATCTAGCTTTAAACAGGTTCTACAGTCTTTTATTTACTGTGATTTATATCTGAGAATGAATGATTACATGTTTTGTAGTGAACTGATAGAGCTTGTAACCCTTTAGTTATTTGAATATTGAATCTGTAATTGATGAAAATAATCCTAACCTGTGTTTTTCCCCGTCTGGAATGGACCAGACCGTACTCTAGCACAGGCAGTTCATTATAAAATAGATGAAGGATATGATATAAATCTGGATTGAATAGAGTTATTTTGTATTTCAAAATAATGGAATAATTTATTTTTGTATATAATTGTTTTCAGGAAAGAATATTAATCTGTCTAATTAAGTTTATTGTTTAAACCAGACTGTTGTATTAAGAATGCTAGCAAAGAAGTATTCATAATACTTTACAAACAGCAGGTTTATTTCTTTTAGCAAGATGTTACAGTAAATAGGTTATTGTTCTTATTCAAAACTGTATTATGTAAAATGATACTATTAACCTGTAACATAGGTAAAAGAATTAACTTAGATAAAACATTCATTTATTTTGTGAAGAAAGAACCAAGTTGTTTTTACATAGTTTAGTTTTGTTCGTACTGCTTAACGACATCTACAAACGTTCACATTTCAAGTAGGGTAATACTGGTATAGTTATTTTTATAAATAAATTAACTACAACAATTCTAATATTGTAACAAGGAAACAATAAAAAAACCCGTTTATTTACTTATAAAAATAAATAGACTAAATGAACTAATTCATTTAAATAAACTAAACAAAGATTAATTATAAAAGAAAGTGCAGGGTCGAAACCCTCATAGCATTAAACATTATAATTTATAGTAATAACATTGTAATTAATAATCAGATAAGCAATAATCCAAGGATTTGGATTATTTAGTATTCTGAATATTCAAACTATAAAATATTATTACAGTCCTGTAAGGACAGAGAAAGATAACATAGGAATTATAATAACTATATACCTATAACAAACAATTAACTTAATATTTATTATTGAACCAAACCTACAGAATAATTTAAAGAAATTATTTTATACACGGGTCACTAACAGGATTAACCCTTGCTCGAATATCCGAGCTTATAAACAAATTATTATAATAGAAAGAAACAACAGAATAGGTTATAATAATACAATTTAATGCAAGATAAATTTAACAAGTAAAGATTTCTTTACACAGATGAATAAGGGTAAGAACCCTAATATACAAAATTACAGTAAGAGCATAAAAATAACCGAGTCTAAGCTCAAGAGAGTTAAATCTTTATGCTTAAAGTTTAAACAAAGAATGGCTTGATAGGCCGCATAAATCTATTTACGAAACTGTACACAAAAACAAGTAAAACAAAATTTACCAGTCACGGCATAAGCCGAAGAACCCTGCTAACAGCAAGGGTTTAGTAAAAATTAAACAAGTAAACCGAGGAATAGTAACCCATGAAGGGTCACATGCAGGCCACGACTTCCAACTGAAAAATTGTTCCATAAAGAACTGAACAAGCATGGATTGCCATGGGTTGACCAAAGCTTACCCGTAACCAGGGAGCCAACCTTACTCATTTGTACAGCAACAAAGAGAATTGTAAACCGTTACCTGCAATGGATAAGAACCCGTGACATTAAAATTATTCTTCATATTATAACTGAGTTAAGAGTAAGATTAAAGACTGTTAAAAAAGAAATTTTCATACCTGGAAACGAAGCTAATGTAGCCACCGAGAAACAGTAGCACCGCCACCAGCGAGACAAAGAGCCAACCCTTCATTTTTCCAATGACAAAGATGGTTTAAACGCATGCACAAATCACTCCTAGCAGCAACAAGAAAAAGGTTGAGCAACGGCAAAGCAAGAAGCGGACGGTGAAGTTGGAGCTGTCACCACAATGCGAAGAATGAGAACCACACTCACAAAACCCTATGACGAAGACAGAGCCGTAACATAAGCAAATAACTCCGTAAAACTATCCCTACAGGTAGGCCGTGGAGGAACGAACCAAAAGCCACTCACAGTCCAGGCCATAAGCTATAAGTCACGGCCCTCAACAACTCTTGCCAGGGTAAACTCACAATGCAAACAAGAGTTCGAGAACACAGAAGACAAACTGAATATTGCAAACCAGGATGCAGAGCTCGTGTAATTCATAGTAGGGTAAGCCTGGCGGCCATGAAGAATAGTTGCGGAGCGGCCCGAAGGCCCAAAATCCACGGAGAAGAATTACAAAGTCTAGGGTTCACAAACTCTTATACTTCCAACACTTGGCCGAGGATAAAACACATAGTCACCTAAATTTTTCAACCATGCAGTGGGTCGACTATATAGTTCCTGCATGCCAATGATTCACAATGATTTAATATATAATTCTCTGCACATTATACAAATTCTTTAATCATTCAAATGTTCCATGTTATCATAGAGGTCAACCTACGGTTACATGGGCCTAAACCATGAACCCCGAGATCATTGCCAAGGTTATCATATAGTCATCATATAGTTTAGAACGAGGGCGATTTCAAAGTCTTTATTTCTATACAAAACCTTACACATAATCCCATCGATGGAGTGGTCTAACGCCACATCCCTTTTCATAACAAGTTATATTGTAAACTTTATAATTGATATGTTTTTTCATATTAAGCCTTCGTTGACCGTGAAATCGATGCAACCCTATAACCTAGATTCTTACTTAAAATATTTTATGCATGGAAGCTTTAGTTCTTCACTAATGGTTTATCCATTTATTCATAGCATCAATATTATAGTTACAAATGTTGATAAGCGTTGTGCTATCGTAACTACGTTTATGAAGAAAATATTATGATACTTGGGAGACACTAATTAAAAGGCTATTTCATCACCTAGCCAAACTATGATGTTTAATAAAGTATTCCTAATAGACTTTGCATAGCTAATCTTGTTGCCACCAACGTTTATGTTGTGACTTGATAATTTTATACAACATAGTTTTAAATAGGATCATGAACTTTATAAATCTTTTTTTTCTCTATAACCAGAATTACTGGTAAACATGGATGTATTATAAACAAGATAGTTTATGTGTGTACTGGTAAGTATCATAGAAAAATATAGTTTTCAGTGGGTGGCAAATACTAGGATGTTGGCTATGAATCCTTTACATAGCTCAGATCAACGAAGTTTACTAGCTGTTGGTTATTTACTCAACCATGACAAGTATTATTAGTTTCACCATGTTTTTGATTAGTAACATAATTTTTAGAACTATCTAGTACTTGAATGAGGTAATAAATCAATCTCTCTTGAAGACTTTGACCTAAGTTAACTGTTGTGGTTAGAAGCTTAATTCAAGAGAAGTATTATAATAATAAAAAATAAGAAACTGAAGTGGAACAACCCCACTAGATTCTAAGTCCTTAAGACTTTATGTTTCACTGTAATGTTTAGAACCTTAGGCAGTAATCTTCATTACCGTTATCATAAGTTGACAATGTATCTTACTGATAGAATAATCATTATATCATTACAGGCTATGCACTCTAAGTGAAAATAACTTACAACAAGATCACAAGTTGTGAACCAGGGAGAATAATTACTGTTGCTATTTACATTTAAGAAAGAAACTCTTCTACATGTATATCATTGACAAAGAAAATAATTTAAGGAAACAAAACTACTTGTTTTACCTCATAGAAGTAGATTGATATGTAACAACTTATTTACCAAGCTTTTTATTTTGCAAATAGAAATATAGCTAGATGCTTTATGGAATTAAAGGCGTTACTCGATCATTCATACCTGTAAAACCTGTAAGAACAAGTAAGCTTTCTGCGTTAGCTTAAACGCTAAGTAAGCCCCGGAATCCAAGACAGTTCCACCTACTTGTCGCAAATTAAAACTCATCAGCAAACTGAAAGAGGAGTTATTGCACAAGTTTAACCTAACCTTGTATTAGAAAGTAGAACGCTAAATTACTTAATTAAGATTATGTATTAACTAATCTGGTAACTGATTCTTTTATAGATAACTGTTAGCTGTTAGCAGTCCGCATTCTCAGCATTTTATGTATTTTCAAAAATTTTAATTTTTTATAAAAATTTGGGGTTTTTGACATTACACCTCACCAAGTTGTAATCAAGGATTTTAAAAATCCTCAAAATGTCCTTGCTACTAGAACTATTGATGATATTACCAGGTTGTACAAATTTAACAACTTTGGGTCATCACCTTTTCCTTCAGTTTTTGTTGCTCATAGTGATAACTTGAGCAAACTTTGGCATGAGCGATTTGGTCACTTAAATTATTGCTCATTGCAACAACTATGTAAAGACAATATGGTGACTGGTCTTCCGATGGTATCTTGCAAAGATGGTGTCTGTTCCAGTTGTGTATTCGGAAAACACCATCGGGACAGTTTTGGCAAACGTGCCTCTTGGCATGCCTCGGTTCCCTTGGAGCTTGTGCATAGTGACTTGTGTGGCCCTCTTCCATCTGCTTCCTTTTCTGGTTTCAAATATTTCTTAAATTTCATTGATGACTACTCTAGACGCACTTGGGTTTACTTCCTAAAACTTAAGAGCGAAGTATTTAACATGTTCTTGGCCTACAAGGCCATTGTTGAAAAACAATCTGGTCATCAAATTATTAAGTTAAGATCTGACAATGGAGGAGAATATGTTAACAACAAGTTCACTAATTTCTGCACTGAACAAGGAATCCAACAACAACACACTGTTCCATATACACCACAACAAAATGGTGTAGCTGAACAAAAGAACCACACTTTAAAAGAAATGGCTAACTGTATGATCCAATCTAAGGGACTAAGTCTTCAATATTGGGACGAGGCCATAAATTGTGCAAATTACATAGTTAATCGCACACCCGCTAAAGTTTTACAAGGTATAACACTGAAAGAAGCATGGAGTAAAATTAAACCAGATGTAAGTCACTTTCGTGTGTTTGGTTATGAAGCATGGGCTCACATTCTGGATGAAAAATGGAAAGCATTGCAACCTAAAAGTGAAAAGTGCATATTTGTTGGATATTTAGAAAATGTAAAAGGTTATAGACTTCTTCAACCACATTCTTGTGATATAATCATTAGAAGAGATGTTAAATTTGATGAAAATCTCTTGGCCTGCGAGCCTAACTTGGCGGGTGTGCCATCTTTGTCCTGTAAGCCTAATTCGGCGATTGTGCCTTCTTCTTCTTCTTCTTCCAACTTCCTTGACAGGTTTCCAACTCCAATTTCTGATGACGATAGTGAGGATGAAAATCCACCTCCGCCTGCTCATGTTCCTCCAATTGCACCAACACCAATGCTTCCTCGATGGGTCCGTTCAACATGTGAAGCAGCTGGTGATCTTGCTGGTGATTCTAGAGATCAACATCAAACACGTTCTCAGTTTCAGCAAGCCTCTTCTCTTTTGGCTCAAGTTTCTGAGAATCATGATCCAGAAACTTTTGCAGAAGCTTCAGGAAATCCAGATTGGGATGCAGTTATGGATGAAGAATATCGTTCCTTAATGGCGAACGATACTTGGGATCTTGTTCCTCTTCTAAAAGGAAGAAAACTTGTCAGATGTAAATGGTTCTATAGAACTAAGTATGCATTAGATGGAAGTGTTGAAAGACTTAAGGCAAGGTTAGTGTTCAAAGGTTTTTCCCAAATTGAAGGGATTGACTACAGTGAAACCTTTGCTCCTGTCGCAAAAATGAATTCCATCATCCTTGTTCTTTCGCTTACAGCCTTACATAACTAGGAAGTCCATCAAATGGATGTCAAGTCTATATTTTTACATGGTGATTTACAGGAAGAAATTTACATGGAACAACCTGTTGGATATGTTCAGGATAACTCTAACCTTGTCTGTCTCCTTAAGAAATCCTTATATGGCCTTAAGCAAGCTCCTAGAGCTTGGTATGCCAAAATGGATAGCTTTCTCCTTGACACTAGTTTTTCTAAATGTCATTCTGACCCCAATGTCTATACCAAGAAAGTAGGAAACCATCTCATCATATTTGTTCTTTATGTTGATGATCTTATCCTTACTGGTAGTGACCCTAAACTTATAACCCATGTGAAATCTAGTCTTAAGCAAAATTTTGAAATGTCAGACTTAGGACATTTGCATTATTTTCTTGGTCTCCAAGTCTTGCAAACCAAAGAAGGAATATTTCTTTCCTAGTCTAAGTATGCTTGTGACCTACTTCGTCGCTTCCACATGAAAGATTGTAAACCAACCCCTTCTCCCTTCCAGTCTGGAGTCAAACTTTTTGCAACTTGTAGTTCCCCTAAAGTAGATGCCACCTTGTATCGTCAACTTGTTGGTAGTCTTTTACACTTGACTCATTCATGTCCTGACCTTTCCTTTGTCGTTGGTTGTGTTTCCTGTTATATGCAAACTCCTCATGAAAGTCACTGGAAAGCAGCAAAAAGAATACTTCGATATATTCGAGGTACAATTCAGTTTGGGATTCATTACAGTACAAGGGGGACACCTTTGTTGGTTGGTTTCACTGATTCAGATTGGGCCGGCGATCCTGATGATCTAAATTCTACTGCAGGTTATGTTTTTAGTTTGGGATCTGGACCTGTCACGTGGGCTTGTAAGAAACAACAAGCTCTTACTCTTTCTTCAACAGAAGTAGAATATCGAGCCACAGTTAATGCCAATCAGGAAGCTTTATGGCTTCGACAGATCTTTTCAGAGTTTGGATTCGACCAGCAATAGCCTACTCCACTTTGGTGTGACAATCAAAGTGCCATCAAGTTTTCCAAAGATCCAGTTCTACATAAACATAGCAAACACATTGAGCTACACATGCACTTCATCAGAAATCTTGTTCATGATTGTGTTCTTGAAATGCTCTATTGCCCTACAGATGATCAAGTTGCAGACATCTTCACCAAGTCTCTTACAGAAGCGAAGTTTTCTAAACTTCGATCTATGTTAGGAGTTCAGAAATGTGTCCTTAAGGGGGGATAGGCTCTAATGCCTCCTTCCTTCTCCTAATAGTGTCACTTTTGTAAATCCTTCAATCCTATCCCAAGTTGTTCTTAAGGGGGGATGTTAGGATATTTAGACACTTCAGAGTTAGTTAAGATCAACTTGTGTAATATATCCGTTAAGTAAAGTGTGTTTCTTTAGTATGAATTAGTATGCATTTGTCAATATTCTAATGTGATAGTCACGATATGCTCTAGACATAAAGTGATCCGATGGTTCAACTTCTCTTAGATCATACCTACCATTGATCCGTGGCTTAACACCTGATTGGTCCATGATGTCTATTTAAAAAGCATGGAGGGTCCTTGGCTAGTTGATTGATTATGAGAAGCTCATATGTAACTTTCTTTATTTTGCATAATAAATTGCTCCAAGTAGCTATTTGGCTGGGGTCGTGGACTGTTTCCCTGTCAAGGGTTTTAACCACGTGACAAACATCAGTGTGTTGATCTGTGATCTATTAGTGTGAAGCGGTTGCTCAAGGTGTTCGGTATTTTGGGAGTACCCTGTGTACCCGAACAATATGTGCCTTTAATCTGATGCCAAGGTGGTTGTTCAATGGATTTGGTATAGGAGATGGAAGTGAAGCTGAGTCAACAGGTTCTACTAGAGAATTTGAAGAAGACATATCCACACGCATACGAGCAACCCTGTAAAGAAGACGTTGTTTCTTGTTGTTTTTATCTCTATTTTGTGCATATAAAACTCTTCTTCGTGCATTGGCTTGTTCCTTGTCATGATTTGGCATAATTCCTACAAGATAATTGTAACCTTGTTAAACACCTAGAAGCTTTTATTGTTGGCAGAAACACATTTTGTACATGTATTAACTGGAAACTATGTGGATATAAAGCAGAAGAAAAAAAACAAATGTGAATTCATTACATAGGGGGAAGTAAGAATGTAGCTTAAAATAATATAACTGGAGTAAATTTTGTTTTTCAAGTTGTAATTTGATAATTGTAAGAAAACGGAATTTTAGAAGAACAAAGTGTAGTGTGAGAAAGTATATATGGAAAAATAAGTTACTGTAATTATTTTTATGTGCAGGGTAATCAAAAGTTGTGCCCAGAAACAAGATAACAAAGTTGTGCATTTTATAAAAAACATGATAGCAAAATAGCATTGTATTTAAAAACTACCATATAGGTTTTTTCACCAATTTGCATAAGAAATGGTAGGTGATAGCCTGTACATTGGAAGTATGAAACTGCAAGAAAGTGGTACTACAAGAGAGTAAAAAAAATACCCTGCTATGTTGAACAATGAAACAAGGAGTTAAAATTGAGAATTGAAAGCATTCATTAATGAAGAATGGTTAAGTACCAACTTGAAAAAACATATATATTTACGTGTTCATCTGCAATTGTCGTTTATGTGTTTTCAACCATGACAATTACAACTTTTAGGCACGCAACTCCGCAGAAGGTCTCTGTTTTAACTAACAAAGTAAGAAGTAATTTTTTCTTGCAGATCCTCTACACTATTTCATTAAGTGATGTTGTTTCAGTTGAGAGAAGACACAGATCTTTTGCATAAATTCCCATGAGTTGGTTTGCAGCATCATCAAATGCTATCACACCATGAATGGATCCGGTAACATCTTCCAAGTCAACCTTTAGTATATATCGGTAGTCACATTCAAGAAACTCTCCATCACATTTAGCACAATGCCAGATGTCTCCAACTTTCTGAGCAATCTTTTTCATGCATTGTATTCCGTCAACAAAAAGAGGGCATGCAAGGAAATAAAATTCATCCATGTTAACATTTGTGATGGTTGCTTCAAGAGAGTACCAAACAACTTTTTTAGATGATTGAAGAGTTTGCAGGTCCTTGATGGTAGTGACTTTACGAGACCCAGAGCGAGAGGCATTGAACTTTCGGCTTAGCGATGGTGATGCTGAACGAAATCCATTTTCATTAAACCGGTTTTGGAGAATTGAAGTTTGTTTAATATATAGGTTTATAAAAACAGTAGTGTTGGAAATAGTTGTAATAGTTTTTCCATTAAATTCTGTAACACGACCACCTTTGATTGCTACAGCTGGAGGTGTAGGTAAACCACGGAGGCTGGCAAGTTCGGCTCCTTCAATTTGGCAATGGTCACCCCAAATTGTTATGTCAATACTATTTCTTGACATGTCACGGAGTCCAATAGTGTGCCTAACAGTCTCAACTCCATCTCATTTTCGTATTGTGGATGATGGAGAAACTGAAATTACAAGGCCAACAAGGTTCGCCATGGAATTGACAGGTATAGTTTGTATCTCATGAATAGTTTTAAAGTTAAAGCAAAAAAAAGGTATTAAGGGGTATTCATTTAAGCATGGTTGGATGGTTGAGGAGGAACCTAGAAAAATCTCATTATGGCTTTTCAAATGGTTGAAAATTGGATTGGATGCTTCCACTGTGCCATTTGATACTATGTACACTATTCCTATATGTATTTGTTGATACAAAGAGAGTGCCAATTCATCGAATGCAGATATATGTATTTCATCGTGTGAAGCATTAACAATGTCAAATCCAAATATTTTTCCAGACCCTCGTTGGTTTCCATATTCGTGTAGCTTTGTCCTGGCAATAACTCGACCTTGAATGTTCCATACTTTGCTAGAACAAGTCAGTGATGTGAATGGAATAGTTGATGCAGCCAAGGCAGGGTTATCATCTACTGAGCTAGGATTCATTGGAACAGAGAAACAACTCTGCGAGGGAGAAGGTACAGGTAAGTGGTAAGGTGCAGGATCTCCAATAATTGTTGCATCCACTGTGACAACCTCGAGTGCAAGCAATGTGATAGTCCTGTGAGAAGAAGTATGTTAGAGTTGAATAGGATAAAAAAACATTGGATGCATGAGCAGGGTGAAAATGATTAAGTGGACAAAGACAAAATGGAAATTAAACATACGTTACACTATGTACAATGTTCGATGTACACTTGGTAAGTTTGATTATAGATCCTTCTTTGAGTTGTCCAGTTTCTACAAGACTACTATATATAGTTGGAAGTAATATCTCATGCTTGTGAAGCCCGTCTAAGATAGAAATTCGGAACCGAATAGATGATGAGTTCAATGAGTTTACTTGGTTTAACAAGGAGACTTGTACCAGCGGGAAAATGTTGATAGCACCATGCAGCAAGAGTGATATAGAATCTTCAGTTAGCTTACTCTCCATAGTGTGACTCAATTTTTTTCCTATGAAATGAAAAAGGGCAAGAAACAATGACTCTGGAGATTGATTCTATGGTAGTTGTTCAAAATTTGCAATAAAAATTAATAGATTAATTTGTGTCGTATTTCAATTTTTCACTATAAATATTGTAATTCTTAAATAATTTTGAAACTAACAGGAGCACTATCAGCAGTGATTTTTTTTTCAAACTTTGTGAGAAAATATGTACTTTCACTGTAAATATTGTAATTCTTAATTGTATTCATTTTGTCTTCTTAATACAGTATATAGATTAATATATAATCCACTATCCCACACCCCGCAAGTGCGGGATGTGGGGTACGGGATTACTAAATAATATTTCATTCACCACCCGCATCCCGCAGCCCGCATCCCGCATTTTCCCAGGCAGCAACGCGCAATCCCGCAAAATGCGGGTTGCGGGGTATGGGATTACTTAAAAATATTTCATTCACCACCCTCATCCCGCAACCCACATCCTGCAATTTCCCAGGCAGCAACAGGCGATCCCACAAAATTCGGGTTGCGGGTTGCGGAAACACAGAAAAAAAAAATCCTAATTGCATTTGCCGTTTGGAGCTTTAGAGTTGCTTATTTAGTTGAACTAAAACAAAGCAAGGATTATGCCATTCTCTTTCAGTCAAAGCAGTAATAACAACAAAACAAAGCAAGGGTGTTGAAACATCTCGTAATTAGACTAAATGAATATTAAAAAAAAATTAGCAGACTAAAGGAATATTTGCAAATTTAAAGAAACTGCAAACTACAAAAGAAAATACATTAATAACTAATAATCATACAAAGCAGCAATAAAAACAAAACAAAGCAGGGGGCAGACTAAAGGAATACCTGTAAATTTAAAGAAACTGCAAACTGTGAAGTGTAAATGAAGCGCACCAAAATAAATATGTGATTACCTGAAGGTCTGTTTATATGCGCAAAGAAAAGGCGGTGCAACAACAAACGTGACAAATGCAGTATTGTAACATGGTTTTCAAGATCGCCATAAGCTAAGCAAAGATGAAGATATTGACCCATGTCGGAATCATATGACAAGCTTTCTTGCATTAATTGAGCAACAATGCATTGATGAAACATTAATGCCAGTGGATAAAGGGACATGGGCAAACTGTATTGAATTCAATGAAGCGCTAGTAAAACGGAATCTCGGCCAAATTGTGAGCGTAAAGACAGAAAACTCGTCCAAAATAGTGTCTGCTAAATCCAAAAAAATCGGTAAAGCAAAACTCCACAATATCGTCGGGAATGAGTTTCACTGATTCGAGATAAATGAACCGCGGGCAAGGATTGTAAAATCCTGTAAAAAAAATCACCCAAACCGGTGGTTTAGGAAAATAGATGGAAGAGTACAGAATACACGCAAACCATCTGTCAAGAAAACACAGCAAACGAAAACTGCAAAGAACAACCTACAACTGGCAACCAATCCATCAATCCATTCACTTGCAGCAACGGCCGTAACACACAGGACAACAATGGTCTACGAGGCAGAAGTTCGCCTATCAAGATGGTAGAATCGAGGACCCAAATAAAATGCATTAGCTAAACACCAACTCCAAAGAACGACCTGCAACTGCCAATCAATCCATCAATCCATTCACATGCAGGAACAGCCGTAACACAGATGACACCAGCGGTCTATGGGATAGAAGTTTGCGAATCGAGATTGCAGAATCGGGGCCCGACTAAAAAGGAGAGGAAAAAAATTCTCATTGATCAGCGCAACACTTGTCCACGATAAATTGGCTAATCCAACACGACACCTGTCGAACTGTGAATGGGTAGGGAGGTGAGGAATCTTTGAGACTGCGTCTCCATAGGGAAAACGCCTTCGGCATAATTATGGGAAAATCCATCGTATCTAAACTTTGCAATGCAATTTTTTTTCTTTCTTGTTGGTAGTTCTTTATGATGGCATTCAAAATACACTAAGCTACAAAACATTTTCTACTTGTTCATAGTATATTGACCAACATATCTTTTTGTGCAAAGATCTAATGACCCAGTCATTGTCGGGAGCTACTGTAAATCTGGTAAATGCTCTATAGTTATGTGCATAGAGACTAGACACACTAGAGTTTATCATGTGCTCTATAGTTATGTGCATAGAGACCAAACACACTAGAGTTATGATAAAGGACACATACATACATAATAGCAATACCACCACCACCCTTTGTCGACATTAAATTGATCATTCTTGAATATATAATTTCCTAATGAGAAGAGCCATGCATGATTATATATTTTTCTAAATGAGAAGAGCCAACAAAAAATACATCATTTATAAAAGGGTTGAAGAGAGAAACTAAACATGACTTCACTTGAATATGATATGTTCTAGGGTGTATGCCTTACTCTGTATTGAATTCCTACCTAGACAATCACAAAAATCTAGATGAAGGGAAGAGTCTAGGATCTTGACCCAAAGAGTCCATGTTAAGAGTAGGCAGTGTGTGGTTGCACCCTTCAATTTCTTGATGATCGTTCCATCTAGTTTTGGCCTACACGCTAAGCTATTTTGTAGAAAAAGGGCCATTGTTTCAGCCACAAATCTAATAAGAATATGGCAAATTTTAGGTTTGATTTTAGTTTTACTATGATCCAAGCTTTATGCATGGTGCAAAAACACTCGAAAGGATTTTTCCCAATTTAAATGGACTAGTATCATCAAAAATTCTATCAAAGTTCTAGATCTATGAAAACTCTATCTTCTTATAGAACAAGGAAAATTAAAGGGTGAAATTTAGCCCATGTGCTAATTTTTTACCTTCTTTTCCATAAAAATATTTGACAATTTCCATTTTTTTCTAAATTGATTCACCCAAATTTTACTCTAAAAATCACCAAATTTTTTCAAAAACTATATAAAACCCTTAGAAATTTTAAACATTTTATGGTTGGAAATTTAAGAATTACGAAGATTTTCCAAGGTTTCTACACTTGAAGAAAATTACGGACTCTTAAATTTTCCCTGTAATATTGAATTCTAAAAACTAAAAGAAAGTTTGCTACAACATCAGAAGTTCCATATCTAACCAATTATATGGTAAAGCGATCAAGAGCATTCTAATGAAATGATTACACGTTTTGTTTTCTAATTTAAACTCAATATTAATCTTTACTATGTCAATCTTTCATCGCAAGTTACCTTTGAAGGCTATGCATTCTTATGGCTACACTTCACTTCCTTTATTTGTGTTCCTCCTTATACGGAAGTTAGTTTTTTATTCACAAACAAATATATTTTTGAGGGGAAGAGGCAACAACTTTGGCACACATTATCTATGTTAGAGGACTTATATGGATCTCTTGTTACATTTAGCTTGTTAAACCTATTTGTGACCCTTCTCGTCTTCAAAAGGTTGCTCACCTTTGTGAATCAAGTACTCAAAAGGTGGAATAAAAGGACAAGTTGATGAGAATGTAGGAGTGGTCATTATTTGTGTAGAAGATAGTTGAATCCCTAACTTCTAGTTGTGCCGTAAATGACCAGAATCATCATGAAGTTCTTGGTCAAGGTGGGAAACATCCTATGTTAATGTTGGTTGAAGGTGCCCTGGATGACTTAAATTTCTCTTTGATCATCATCTAAGCCTACCTAGCTCTTTCTCTTTGAATACCTTACTTCTAGTTGTGCTATAGATGACCAAAATCATCATGAAGTTCTTGGTCAAGGTCGAAAACATTCTCTGTTGATATTGGTTGAAGGTGCCCTAGATGACTTAAAATTTCTCTTTGATCATCATCGAAGTCTATGTGAACAACCTCCTCTAAGGTGGTAGTATAGCACTTGAGTGCATGCGACTATGACACTATGATTGAGTTGAAGCACGATCATACTTAGAATATGCTTAGGAGGCACTTGAGGGACTTGCTCACTAGAGAATTTGATAATCATCTACCAAGTTTTCATTCTTTCCCATTACTTTCCATGCTGGTATAACTTTGTGGATCCTTAATTACTTTTATGCTTGGTGTGTCAACAATATGTGCTAGCGGGTGTGGTGTTTGAGGTGCACCAGGGTGTCACAATGGCATATACAATTGTAGTTTATGAAGGAGGATCTATGGTGGAACTTGGGGGTTAAGCACACTAATCAATTGGGACTTTGAGCTTCAAGTCCAAGGGAGACTAGTAATAGTCATTGTTTTCTACATCTCAATAGTATTCTACTATGCCTTGAAAGATTCACTATATTTGTTGGTTAGGGAGGAGACTACCACTAATGGGTCGCATTGCTTTGTATTAGTTTAGGATAATATGAATAAGAATAAGAACCAAAGAAATGCGAGTGTAACTAAGTATAAGCACATGGAAGTTCAATGCAAGATAGTGGAGTGTAAGCATAAATTTTTGGAAGGAACGATAGTGCAAAGATAATTGGGTGTGATAGTAAATGTGTATGAGTGATTGATGTGAAACTAACCAATGAAAGGGTGATGAGTTGGTCAACCATGATCTTTCACCTACTCAACTTTGATCAACTCCAATCTCGAAGTAATGAACCAACACTTATGGAGCCATCATGGAAAACTTGATCACAAATAACATGTAAGTTGTTGATATGGAGTCAACCAATAGAAAGGTGTTGACTCACTCAAGGTAAAGTTCTGATGTATCATAGAAATACCATCGGGAGCCTTTGCCAACACTGAGTATATATTGTCCCACGAGAGAACCAAGAAAGCATGAAACCATTTATGAAAAGCATCAAGAAAACAAAGGCAAAGCATATCCTACTTGGATAAGGAAGACTTTAACCACTCGCATAAATATGATCCTGAGCTTCGAGCTTCTATGGATTATAAATAGCTCTTCACAATTTTTAATGAGCCTAATTGCCATGACCAATGTTAAATCTCTATTATTGGTTGGTTAGTTTGGTTTTTTTAATTTCTCGTTTATACTATTTTTATTTTTTTCAATTTACTTCATTACTATTATACATTCATGAGATACATCAATGATTTGGGTTTGGGTTGCATATATACCTTATTGTGTTCAATGTAATGAAGTGGTTATTATGATCTATTCATGTGGTGTGTTGTTCACGTAATAATCTATGATATCTTTATCTAGAGAGAGGAAGCAAAGGGAAAAAGGAAGGAGGGCTAGAGGGTGAAGTGTCTCATAATTAGGGATGATATGAGCTGGTGACTATCACATATTACATCTTGATGATCAAGAGAGATGCACAATGATGATCAGTGTTATTTGTGAAAAGTGGCGTGCTCCACGGTAAATCCTCATGCTTTAAAGATGTTTCCACTTTGGTCATGACGAGAGTCTAATTATCTCAAGCTCCTTGCTTAGGTGCAGGATCATTGTATTTGATTAACAGAGTTGTTTCTTAATATCAATCAAGCTACAATTGAGGTTGGCTCAATCCAATAAAGTTTTCTCCATTAACTTGGTCCATTATAGGACAATAGCCATGTCCAAAGTATTCTCCAAGAAAATAAGTTTTACCTAGTTGAACCCTCCATGTTTCAACATAGATGAAACTCGAAATGCTTTGTAGACTCCAAGAGTTGAATAGAGGCTCTCTTTTCCTCATAGAAAGGCAACAACCTAGTAGGCACTAACCAAGTCAAAGGCTCTACGACCCTAAACACTTTGTAGACTATAGGGGCTGAATAGAGGCTCTCTTTTCCTTAGGGGAGAGACAACAATTCTAGTAGGCACTAACCAAGTTGAAGGCTCTACAACCCTAAGTGCTATGTAGACTATAAGGGTTGAATACAGGGTTTTTCTTTCGAGGAGATCCAACAATGCTAGTGGGCACTAACCAAGTTGAAGGCTTTACAAAGATACAGTGGAATTATGTTAAAATTTATAATCCCGGAGTTGTAAAGTTGTAGCGAAAACAAAAGCTGTTGTCCACAACTTAAATCCACTATCATTGTTAAGTCTGCAAAACTTTGAGCTCAGTGGAAAAAAAAAATCTGTAAGAAGGAGGAAAATTGTTGCTCATAGCTCAAATCTGCAACTGTGCTTTCAAAGTTCTGTATAGTATAAAACATAACAGGCACATTTACAAACTCTACCGCATAAAAAGTTCAAACTCTACCACATAAAAAGTTCCAGGCATTGGAAACCTTCAAGTCGAACATAAGTAATATGGGATGGGGATTGAGTTAAATGCTTCAGAGTATGTCATGGGAGTGGTACTTTGCAGCTTTTAATCTCCAACCTCACCATGAAAAAACTAACACCCTCTGTTGTTCTGAAAAGATCTGGTGATGAATGTTTAACGTACAAACCTTTAAAGATATTAACCTCAAATGCCATCTATTTCAATTCAATATCTGTGATCAACAAACTTTGTATGAAAAAACCAACATCCTTCTCACATTGGCCCCTTCTCAATTTGTATAAATTAACCTTATAAAAAAGTTGGTCTTGTTATCACATCAAGAAACTTATAAAAAATTTGGTCCTGTTATCACATCAAGAAACTGTATGGCATGTTCCAACAGGATGTGAGCAGAGCAGAGCTGACTAAAGGCAAGACAAGGAGGGTTGATAAACAACATTATCGTTGAAATATTACATTTGGTCATTCCCAAATATGCAAACCCCTCAGAAAGATGAGCTAAAGAGAATCAAGTGCCATCTATTTCAACTCAAAATCTCTGTTCAACAAACTTTGTATTTCAGAGCTTTTCAACTCCAACTGGTAAAAGCTGTTGTAGGAGAAAATGTTTCCCCTCTTCATATGCAGTGACTCTCTACAGCGTTAGCACCAAACTCCATTGGTCTTACGGGACTCCAAATCTGAGGAACAGAGTTAAACAACTGAGCAAATGATTTGGAGAACAAATCTGAGGGTCTCATACTTTGATCCATAATCCCTTTGTTTCTGCATCAAACTCTAGTCGGTATTAACACTGTAGAGATAAGCCCATCTAATTTGCAAGCTCATTCATTGTGCTCGCAAATTATCTGTAGCAGCTGGAGAAGAGGAAATCAAAGAGGATTTGAAGGATTTAGATGGTGTTAACAGTGATCTGATGGAGTGGGCTAGGGAGGAGGCGATGGCTGCCTTCACCTGCCCTCTTCTGGGGATGTTCCTCATGGAATGAGTAGAAGTAGGCATATTACTTCTGGACTGAATTCAATGAATCAATTGGTAAGAGGAGGGAGCTACAAACAGTGAAATCTTCAGCTACAAACAGTGAAATCTTCAGAGAATGAATCAACGGACTGGAAAAACAAGTGAGACAGTGTGTTTACAGAAAGCAGACGATAGCGAGTATTTAAAGGCTTCCTCCATTCCCATAAGATCTGAATGTGATCTCCGCAGTGTGAATCGAAATTCGTCACATGCAGTCAAACTGTCCAAAATGTGTTGTTTAATAAGGGGCGGGCCCAACCAGTGAAGTGACTAGTAATCAACTGCAAGTGGGCAAGTGGGAGATTGTTGGCATGACATGGAAAAGAAACCAAACAACAACGGTTAATCATTTTTTATGGAAAAGAAAGATGCCATCCATCCATCCCAAGTGCCTTTATTTCGGAGTTAGCCTACTCCCTTTAGTTCTATCAAGTGATTGATGCACAGTGGACTGATTGATTCCTCGCTTTTCAATGGTTGTCTTCGTGATCTCTCTTTTTATTTTTGGTCTTATTCAGTTGAGTGGGTTTTCACTTTTGTTTTTGAATTTTTTTTTAATTAAGCAGTTTTTATTTTTGGTCTTATTCAGTTGAGTGGGTTTTCACTTTTGTTTTTGAATTTTTTTTTTAATTAAGCAGTTTTTATGCCCAATAACATAGTAAACTTAGCCAAGTTCAATTTTAGTTTGGACAGAAGAATAATCTGCTTAGTGGTTTGGGAGACTATCATGTGTCAACACAAAGCTTTAAGAGTTACACTAGTTTTTGCATGAAGTACCACAATCCTTTTGGTAGGAAATTGAAGTTAGGTCTCCATCACAATCCTCTTGGTAGGAAATTGAAGTTAGGTCTCCATCGGGTTAGCTTTGAGGCTTTACGATTGGCTTCTACCTTCATATCCTCCCCTTACAAAGAATTTAGTTCCCTATTCTCAAAGAAATGTACTCCATAGGTAGAGATGTAACTAGCCTCCCACATATAAGGAAGATAGCTACCAATTCAAAAACAAATCTATTTTTGAATAAGAGAGGCTATTATCTTGGCATAAACTATCTGAGTCAAGGCTTTATGGAAATATGTTGTTTAGTTTCTTAAACCTATTTGTGACCTTTATTGTCTTCAAAACGTTGATCATCGTCATGATCTGAGTCTTCAAGAGTGGAATAAGAAGCCAAGTAGAAGAGGATGGAGTGGTCGTCCTTGTGTTGATAATTGTTGAATACTCGACTTTTGAGTCTTGTCAGAGGTGACTATAACCACATGTTTATTGGTAAAGGTGGGAATCATTTATGTTAATGTTGGTTTGGGAAGCCCTAGACGATCACAACTCTCTCTTTTGATCAACATCTAAGATTATGTGAATGTTTTACTCTATGGTGGTAATCTAGCACTTGTAGATGTGATTATCAGAATATATGATTGGGTGGGGGTATGATCATTCTAGGTGTCGGTTGAGGGGGGAATTTAAGGGCCAAGGTGCTAGAGGGTCAAGTGGTTGTCTACCAAGTGTGTTGCTTTACACTTCATTCAATGCTCATAGAACTTTGTGGATCCTTAATTGCTTTTATTCTTGGTGTGTTGGGGATGTGTTAGTGAGTATGGTCTCTGAAGCTCCATAGGGTAACACAGTTACCAACCTAGTGCAAACGCTCCAAAATTTTTATATTTTTAGAGGCTACAATTAATGGTTGTTTTTACCCCATTTCAAAAAGTGGTTCCAAGAGTAACACTATTTTTTAGGGTTTACAATTATGACCTTTTACAACAATGACTTATAATGTTGCTAACAAAAACCCTAAAATCAACTCTGATAAGTGGTGCAAACAATAGCACCTTTTTATGGGAGGGTTAAAATTACAACTTGTTTTAAACCACAACCTTAACAACATGTGTAGTGGCATAAAAAATCTCAAAATCAACCCTTGAAGCAAAAGAAGTGCTAGGAAGAGCATATTTTCAAACAAAATTTCCCTACATACTCTTGCTCCTCACTATTCTTTTAAATAAATTTAGAAAAAAAAATATTCAAAAACAAATAAAACCCTAATTAATTAATTATTATTATATATAAAATTTGAAAAATAACATATATTTTTTTAAATAAAAGAAATAATTATAAGAATAATCCACATCCCCAAAGAAAAAGTGAAAGAGTGATCCCCATAATCATCCACCACCCCTAACCCCCAAGGGAAAAGTGAAAGAGTGATCCTCATAATCACCCACCACCCCTAAGGATTGCAAGGGAGATACTTCGCATCATCACCCTCCCATGACACCAAAGAATGGGTTTGGTGGTTTGATTTATTTTTAAATAAATTTTATATTTTTTAAATTAAATTTAACTTGGTTTATTTTTAAATATATTTTTATAATTTGTTGTTATTGTTTTTTATAGAGGAGGTAAAAAAGGGGTGTTGGCACCTTTTTTCAAGTCTGGTGTTGTTTTGAAGATTTTGACTATAATGGTATTCATTGATAAGACTATGGTTTCAAACAAATTTGTACGGTTTTAACCCCAAGAAATGTGCTACTTGTAGCACCATTTTTTGGTTTGGTGATTGATTTTAAGATTTTGGTTATAACAATACTGGTTCTTAAGGCCATGGTTTCAAACTTGTAGTATTTTTATTTTTATTTTTTAAATGATTTTATCAGTAACACCAATTTTTTATTCAAAGGTTAGTTTTAATGTTTTTGTTAGCAACATTATGGGTCAGGGTTGCAAAATATTGTAATTCTAACCCTCTGAGTTGTTTTAGGTATTTTTAATACAAAAATAAGAGTTTGTAGGGCTAGAATTCTCATTTTTAGGTCACAATTCTCATTGCATTAGTAATTATGTTAGGTGTTCTCCCCCCCCACATATATGGTGGAATTTGGGCACTAGGCACACTACTCTACTCAAGCTTGGAACTTTACTAAAGTTGGTCATTCTTTCCTACAATGTTATGCTATCATATGGTACCTTGAAAGATTTCCTAGATTTCTTGGGTAGGGAGGGGGTTACCTCATTTGGGCCACATTGTGTTGTATTAATGTAGCACAAGATGAATAGGATGAAGCAACAATTGAAGGTGAGTCTAATTATATACATAAGCACTTGGAAATTTAGTGCAAGCTAATGGAGGGTGAACACAAACTTTTAGAAGGCACAATAGAATAAATACAGTTGGGTGTGATAGTAAATGGGTGTGAGTTGTTGATGTGGTGCCATCCAATGGAGGAGCGATGATCTAGTCAACTTTGTAAGACTGCAATATCGAATTCATGAACGAAAATTTGTGGAGCCAACATGGAAGTCATTGTCCATGATTAGAGATACTCATTGACATTGTCTACTTTGATCATCTCTCTATCTTTCTCTCTCTCTTATAATAACCTTGTCTTCTTGAAATTGAGTAATCTATTTCTAAGTTCATCATTATTAGACTGGTTAAATGGTGGTTGAATGAATCAACATGACAAGAAAATAATCATGAACCGAAGTGATGTAAATCTAACAACACAACACAAGGCATTTCTTTAAATTATGGTAGTCATGCATTATAGTCACACAAAATGAAGAATTTATTTTCCAAAAAGAACTATCTTTATAAGGCACTCATGACCACCATATTCGATATTTGATTGCATTAGGAACTATCTTTAATAAGGCACTCATGACCACGATATTTGATATTTGATTGCATTAGGAAACTATATTTATAGTCAAGAATGGTACTCAATGACAATGAAGAAAGATCCAATGCACTCAGTGCTCATTTTAATTATTAAAACATAGGGAATGATCAAATCCTTCATATAGTTTGTTTCTTTAGTTGTGCAACCAAAGAAAGATGAGAGAACTTGGTAGACTCCATTTAGGGGTGCTAGGACCTAGAGCCCTTTACATGTGCAAATCTAACGTGATATGAGAAGTTAGAATAACATAAACAATTGGATATCTTATTCCAACATTATGAGTGTTCAAAGCGTGGTTGTGTAAAATGCCACTTAGCCATGCATTTGACTCTATTAACCTATAAGAGAGAGATTTTTGCCAATTTAGGTGTTGCGAGGGTTACTTATTGGAAAAAGAGGAGATTAAGATGCACATATTCAGGAGATAAGGAGGTTTGGTCCATAAAAGATTTAGATATCAACTAATCCGGTGACTAGAAGAATTGCACTATAGAGAAGTACAACTTGAAAGTTGTGTAAATATGAGTGCTACATAATTTGATATACATTAAAGTGATATTCTTGTTGTGTTGTGGGTGCGCTAAGATTCAATCATGAATACCCACTTGTCAAATAAGGGGTACACCTTTAGGCTTAGTGGATTAACTTATTTTGACATAAGTGCATTGATGTGGATGACAACTAAACAAACATTTATAAATAGAATCTCAACACCTATATTCTAATGTATTAGTAAGATATGAAGATGTGAATTGTTTTGAATATTCTCTAGATCTCTATTACCTATATTCTATATTCTAATGTATTAGTATGATATGAAGATGTGAATTGTTTTGAATATTCTCTATATCTCTATTATCTATATAATAATTTGTTATCCTAATAGGGTTCTTATTAAAGTTAGACATAGTTGGATGATACATAATGTTAATTGGTATTAGTATCATGTTGTTTGTATTATTTTTTACAAACTTAATTTGTAAATGAAAATTTAGAACTGATGTTTATTTATTATATTATTTTAATTTTAATTTATTTATTAATTTTATTATTTGTCTTAACACAGTGACCAATGTATATAGTATATATAAGTATTCATCATATATATATATTGATATAACATTTGTCTAATCTCATTAATACCTTTAGTTTTTAGGGGCCTCATACTAGTCTTGATAAAGATTAGTATGGCCTAAGCAGATGAAATCTCCAAATAATGTTGACGTCTTAAATGTCTCTGATCACACTGTCTTAAACAATTATATATATATAATCCATAATCAGAAACATTATATATATATATATATATATACACACACGAAACAAGCACTTTCCTTTCTCATATAGTTAAGCCTTGTAAACCATTGATCAGAGGATGGATATGCTGATATCGTTAAGCCTTCTAAACCATTTATAATAGGATGGGTATTTTGATATAGTTAAGCTCAGTCCAAGTATGAAGTACAAAGATTTCTGTAAAAAAAACAAGAATCTGAAATTTGAAATAATAGTTAGTAAGACGAAAATAAATGTACCTAAGTTCTCTATTGGTACTGTGAAGTTCACTGTACATGATTGTAAAACTCTGTGCTCTGCAGAAATAAGTCTGTCAAAAAGAGAAAAATACTGCTCATAGCTGAAAACTGCAATTCTAGAGTATAAAATGTTGCAGCCAACAAACATTGTATGGAAAAACCCAAGATATTTTTCACATATGCACCTGTGCACATTCTACCAATTTTATGACATCATGTTTACATTTGCAACAAGAAGTGAGCAGAACAGAGTTGGCTAAAAGAAACACATGGAGGAGGGTCCATAGACAACATTAACATTGGAATTGGAATATAAAATTTGGCATTGATCAGAGGGAGACTAATTTCAAATTCCATTTACTTCATTTCGATATATAAAATCAACAAACTAACTTTGTATTTGAGAGTTTTGCAGCTCCAACTGGCTGGAGATATTGTAGTATAACAAAATTTCCTTCGTCATGTGTAGTTAATCACTGCATAACAACCTCCGTTGGTGCTGCAGGGCTCCAAAGCCTAAGACTAGAGGTGAGCAAATGATTTGCACAACACATCCGTGGATCCCATACTTTGGTCTATAATCACTTAATTTCTGCATCATTGCAATGGTAATGAATAAAAATCTACTATGTATCAGAATTATAGAGATAAGATTATCTTGTAATGAATGAAGATCTACTTTGTATCAGAGTTATAGAGATAAGTCCATCTTGTAATGAATGAAGATCTACTATGTATCAGAATTACAGAGATAAGTCCATCTTGTAATGAATGAAGATCTACTATGTATCAGAATTATAGACATAAGTCCATCTTGATCTGCAAACTCATTCAGTATACCAAAAATGACCTTCAAAAAGAAGAGAAGAGAAACTATAAAGTAGTTGAAGGATTTAGGTGGTGTTAACAACGATCTAATGGAGTGAGCAAGGAAAGAGGCAATGGTTGCCTCCACCTGCCCTCTTTTGGGGATGTTTCTCTTGGAATGGATTTTGGGGATGTTTCTCTTTGAATGAGTAGCCATAGGCATATCTTAATCTGAATGCTTCTGGACTGAATTCGGTGAAGGGAGGACGCTACAGAGAGTAAGGGCTTCAGAGAATGAATGAATTGAAGTGTGAGAGTGGTTATAGAAATCAATTTTTTTATTTTTATCTCAAAAATATAAAAAAATATATAAAAAATCACATATATAAATTTTCAATTTATGAACCATTAATAATTTATCTTACAATTTTTTTTATATAAACATGGTATATCTTTATTCATATCTAAAATTGCTGTTATTTATTTCTAAAATTATTGTTAGTATATTTTAGATTTTTCCAATTTAATCTTAATTAATTTTGGATTGTTGAAATTATTAACTTTAATGTGTATAGTTTAAAATTCTAAAATTTAGGTTAAAATAAACTGATTTTTAATATAGACAGTGATTCAAAACTCATAAACAGTCTATTGCAACATTTTTGCAATGTGAAATATTAAATATGCAATTCCATAAATCCAAAATGATTATTACTAACTAACTTTAAATGATGACCTAAATTAAAAATTGACCAAGTCCATTACTAAAAAGCCCATGCTAAAGAAAAGCCTAACTTAGAAGATTGTGTATTGTTTTAGTAATTGTATCTATGTTTTAGAGTTGTGAAAAAGTCATTTATATAAGAGTCACATTAAAGTGGTCAAAGATTGTGTATTGTTTTAGTAGTTGTATCTATGTTTTAGAGTTGTGAAAAAGTCATTTATATAAGAGTCACATTAAAGTGGTCAATTTTTCTGTGCTTTATAGTAACAATGCATCAATGTTTTGAATTATACACAAACGTATAGCTCTTTACACGTTCATATTGATGAACAAAACATACAACAAAGAAATCTAATAATAATTCATTATATATATGTTTTTTCATCTTTTCAAAGTGTATGCCTGGTACTTTTATATATGAACGGATATCGTGTGAAACATATTATACTTTTTTGTGTTGTATTATTTCTATCAAAAAAAATAATCTGATTCAGACTTAAACTCACAATAAAATTGAAATCTCACAATAAAATTGAAAAGTAGAATAGATAGGCTACTCCCTCCTATTTGTTTAGCTGATTACTAAATAATTATAGTATAAATCTTTATATTATTTATAAAAATAAAATTCATTTAACTAATGAAAATTTACAGTTATATTATTTAGACTTACAGTGTACAATTTATCCATACAACTTTTTTACACAAATGCCCTATCAATGTTATAAAGTTCACTGTAAACAAATGCAAATGTCTGTACACAATTGAAAGGATAAACAGTGGTAATAGTTCAAACTTGAAACTATAATCACAAAGCTCTATCAAAATTGCAAAATAACAGCCACAATTATAAATTCTACTCACAATAAAAAAAATTGAAATCCAAACAAGAAAACAAACTCTGTACACAGTTGAAAGAATCAACAGTGGTAATAGTTCAAAATTGAACTATACTCACAAAGCTCTATCAAAATTGCAAAACGACAGCCACAATTATAAATTCTACCCACAATAAAAAAAAATTGAAATCCAAACAAGAAAACAGGGTGGCTAAAAAGAGTTAAGAATTACTCCATTGAATGTGTTAAACTTTTATTATAATGGCATAGATTTTGTTGTATTTTTTATCACGTTGTCTAAAAAAACGTTATTGTGTTTCTTCTGGGAATGATAAGCCTGGCCACACATGGAGACGGTTCCATGGCAACATTGAGACTGAATATAACAATTGATCATCGGACAAATGACAAATCTCTCAAAGACAAACTATGACATGCCATTTATTTCAATGCAAAATATCAACAAACTTCTTCGTATTTGAGAGATGTTCAGCTCCTCCAAATGGTTAGAAATGCATGTGTAGTTGTTAATGACTACAGAACAAGATCTGCTGGCGTTTCAGGGCTCCAAATCTGTGAAGCAGAGTAAGGCAAGTGGGCAAATAATTAGACAGCAGATATGAAGATTCCATACTTTGGTCCATAATCACTTAGTTTCTGCATCACTGCACTCGTAATCTGTACTATGTATTAACATTATAGAGATAAACCATCTTCATCTGCAAGCCCATTCATTGCACCAACAAATGATTTGTAGCAGCTGAACAAGAGGAAGAAGAAACCACACTCTGGTGGCGTTGCAGGGCTCTAAATCTGAGGAACAGAGTAAAGCAAGAAAGCAAATGATTTGGACAGCAAATCTGAAGATCCCATACTTTGATGCATAATCACTTTGGTTCTGCATCAGTGCACTGGTAATGAAAGTAGCTGGATGCTGTATTAACCTTAGAGAGATAAGCCCATCTTGATTTGCAAGCTCATTCATTGTACCCACAAATGATTGGCAGTGGCGGAAGCTGAGGATGAGGGAGAGGAAACCGAATAGTTGAAGCATTTATGTGATGTTAACAACGATCTGACGAAATGGGCAACGGAAGAGGCAATGGCCGCCTTCACATGCCCTCTTTTGGGGATGTTCCTCACAGACTGAGTAGCAGTAGGCATTTCTTAATCTGAATGCTTATGGATTGAACTCAACTCAGTGAAGGAAGGAAGCTACAGACAATGAAGGCGTCAGAGAAGGAATGGAGTGCAAAAGAAAGTGAGAGGACAGAGAGTATTTAAGCTTTCTGGATCTGACAGTGTAAGCTCAGCAATGGAAATCCAAATTCGGCACATGCAGTCAAACTGTGAAAGATGTGCCGTCTGGTAGCATCTCATTGTGGAAGGGCGAGTCCAAGCAGTGAATTGAATTGAATAATAACGGAAGTGGAAGATGGTTGGAGTTGGGCACGGGCATTGCACTGATTCACTGAACACCCATGGCCTTCCGTGATAAGGACGGGCTATTGTTTATGGAAAGTTGGAAACGAAAGAATAATGATAATCTCCATCGATGGCAATTTGTATTATTTTTCAGCACGTGATTAATGTATGGTATGATACATCGAACCTGGGCAAAGTTGCCCAAAACTATCTAGCCTGCGCTGACCAGCTGTGGGTCATCAGGCAGTTGGCTCTAAAGCTGTTGAATCATACATGGCATGCGGCAGGTTGGATATTGATTCTGGGAAAGGTGTTTTTTTTATTAATTTTTTTTAGCAGGTTGGATATTGATTTTTCATTAATATATTGTATAATATATTGAATTTTGGTAAAGTTGCATAAAATTATGTAGCTTGGGTTGTGGGTGGTCAAGCTCTTGGATCTAAAGCTGTTGAATAATATGGCATGCAGCAGGTTGGATATTGATTCTTAAGAAAATGTTTTTATTTATTATTATTTTTTTCTTTAAGGAATGTGAATTTTTTCTTTCTAGATTATATTGGATAACTTTTTTGAATATAAGTATGAGGTCGATTACAATTAGATATAGTATTTTAACTTCATATAGTAAATGGATATGAGTTGTTGATGTGGAGTTGACCAATGGAAGAGTGATGATTTGGTCAACTTTGATCAACTCCATCTTGAACATAATGAACCAATAGTTGTGGAGCCAGCCTCTTAATCCTTATTAAAGATAATTGTTGACATTGTCTTCTTTGATCATACACCAAATATTTATATATAACAACTTTTTCTTGTTAAACTTTATTAAATTTGTAATCAAAGTATTTTTAAATTTGTTTGTGATAAATTGATTGGATAAATCAACATGATAAAAAAGCTTATATAAACCAACATAATTATCCATAATTCTTCATAAGAACCTACATAAAAGAGTATTAATATATGTTTTGAACTTAAATCTTTATTAAGAAAATTAAACTTCAGAGAGCCATAGTCTAAATGCTATATGAATTGGCTAGTTTCCAAAAATCAACAAGTTTGGTCTAAGAACTAGGAAGAATGATTTTGGATGGATGAAATTGCAAATATTAGATGTTAGTGCTGCATAATCTCATTGCAATAGGGTATCCAAGGGTGTTGAATCCATTTTAATTTCATCAACCCATAATTGTAATTTTGGCAAAGATTGCTTGGTTGAATTCTAGTAATGGCAAATCTGAAAAGGTAAAACATGTAGAATATTTAGCATTCTACTAATGGACTTACCTTGGAAAATACATCAGCTCTTATAATTTAGTAAAAATGATTGTTATGGGTAATGTAGTTGTTGTTATTGTAAGTATTATTAGTAATAATATTTGTATTATTGTAGTTATTAACATTATTCTAGTTATTGTTGTTGTTAATATTATCATTACTATTATTAACATAGTATTTTTTTTCTATTGGAGCAATAACAACCAATTACTAGTGAACTCCCATCCACCATCTATGTTGAGAGTATGAGGATGCTTGTAGATTTCAATGGCTTATCTAAACTTTTACAAACACCCTCCTAGTTTAGAGTACTCATCAACTTTTACAAGTACCCTGCTGATTTTGAGATATAATTGGTGCTTGGTATTGTGGGAGTTCTCTATGAGAGTAGAGGTATGGACATGATTAAGTCGAATATCAATTGATTGGTCTCCCCATCGTATGATTTCTCATGGGAGCATGGGATCTCATACAACCTTTTATGATGATGATGATAATTTGGGTCTTTAAGAGATTTCATGATCTCTATAATGGTATTCAAATATTTGAAAACAATAATGATGTTTTTTTTAAGGATTTTGGCAAATTATATTTATATTTGTTATGCCTTGGATATAAGACATAACTACTCTTGAAGCTATATCGGGTTTCCCTATTTTAAGGTCTTCCTCCATTTTTTCAAATCATCTATATACCATGTGACTTTGTATTCGTTGTTCTTCAAACTTGAAGATACTAATCTCTTTATTGATTAAGGTAATCATTATGTGAGATTAAGTCTTCTAGTGGCCAAAATGCTTATGACATCTAAATTTTGAATAGGATGATGATGTAAATCCACATGAAGATATTATTTATTGTGGTTAACCTCACATAATATTTGATAAACTAATGTTATGTCTTACTTATTGGTTAATGATAAACATATTTATCAAATTCATTTCCTCCATATTTTTAGATAATGTTAATATCGTCAATATACCATTTCCAACTTAACTATACCACTTTGCATACAAAATATTCCGTAAAAAAGTATGCAAGTACTAAAAAGAATAGTGAACCCGTGGCCACACCGTTAATTTGCTCATAGATTTCACTAAGGAAATTAAAAATAAAATACAACAATCTCTTACCATACTAAGATTAATGGGGTTTATTATGGCTTAAAAACTCAAACTAATAACAATGTAGCGTGGTTCAAGAGTAATGTTATTGACCATATCAACAAAGCTGACTTACCATTTATGTATGAACTTGTCTATCTCATTGGCTAATTCACAAACCAACCTGGTGTAAATCTTAGTTTTAGCTTTAAAGAAGTTTGTTGCGGTCTGAAATGCATTAGATCCCAATATTGTGAGTCTTATTTGGTGTTGGTCTCCAGGTTTTCATTACAGGAAAAAGAAATGAAGAAAACCAAATCAAATAAAAGGTCATGGCATTTTGGAGTTTTATAAATGATCTTGAATTATGCCTTTTAAGTAGTTAAATATATTCGAATCTGCGGACTCTCAAATAGAAAAATTAACACAAGATCACAGGCTCTGAAACACGACTGATTAGATTACGAGATGAGCGAGGGCACAAAAAAAAATTCTTTGGAATTATGTCACAATTTATAATTTATGATCCCATGGTCGAAAAGTTGCAGTCTACAAAAACAAAAATTGTTGTCCACGAGTTAAATCCACTATCATCGTTATGTTTGCAAAACTTTGAACTCATTGGGAAGGAATCTTTGCGAAGAAGA
Organism: Pseudotsuga menziesii; assembly: GCA_001517045.1. Taxonomy (NCBI): domain Eukaryota; kingdom Viridiplantae; phylum Streptophyta; class Pinopsida; order Pinales; family Pinaceae; genus Pseudotsuga; species Pseudotsuga menziesii. The sequence continues at coordinate 440,387 of LPNX011211761.1, forward strand.
AAAATCAGTACTCATACTGAAAATTGCAACTATGCTTGTAAATTTCTGTCCATGCTGCACATTTACAAAATCTTTAACACACAAAATATTTCAGGCTTTGGAAACCTTCAAATTGAAACGGATAGTATGCCATTGAAATTGAGTCAAATGTGTCAGAGTAGGCCATGGGACTGTTTACTGATTTCTTACTTTGAAGCTTTTGTGAACCGGGATGGTAGCCAATCTCCAACCTTACCATGAAAAAAGTAACACCCTCAGTTGTCCTGAAAAAAATCTGGTGATAAATGTTCAATGTACAAAACCTTCGAAGAGAAGAGAAAAGATATGAAATGCCATCTATTTCAATTCAAAATCTGTGATCAACAAACTTTGTATGAAAACACCAACATCCCTGTCACATTGGCACCATCGCACATTCTACCAATACATACAACATCACTCAAAAAAATCAAGGTTATAAAAATTTGTCTTGGTATAACATCAAGAAACTGTATGGCATGTTTACATTTGCAACAAGATTTGAGCAGAGCAGAACTGGCTAGATGCAAGATCAGGAGGATTGATAAACAACATTAACATTGAAATATTACATTTTATCATTGCCAAATGTGCAAACCCCTCGGAGAGATGAGCCAAGAAGAATCAACTGTCATCTATTCCAACTCAAAATCTCTGACCAACAAACTCTGTATTTCAGAGCTTTTCAACTCCAACGGGGAAAAGCTACTGTAGTAGATAATATTTCCCTTCTTTATATTCAGAGACTTACTACAGCGTAAAGAACGAACTCCATTGGTGTTGCAGGGCTCTAAATCTGAGGAACAGAGTTAGACGACAAGTGAGCAAATGATTTGGACAACAGATCTGAGGATCCCATACTTTGATCCATAATCACTTTGTTTCTGTATCACTGAACCGGTAATGAAAGAAACTGTGTTTCTGTATTAACACTGTAGAGATAAACCCCTCCGATCGCAAGCACATTCATTCTGCCCGCAAATGATCTGCAGTACCTGGAGAAGAGGAAGAGAAAGAAGAACCCACTGAATAGCTGAAGGATTTAGATGATGTTAAGAGCGATCTGAAGGAGTGGGCAAGGGAAGAGGCAATGGCTGCCTTCACCTGCCCTCTTTTGGGGATGTTCCTCACAGAATGAGTAGCAGTCGGCATATCTTAATCTGAATGCTTATGGACTCGATTCGATAAATTAGTTAGTGAATGAAGGAAGCAACAAAAAGTGAAGGCTTCAGAGAATGAATGGAAGGCCAAATAAAGTGAGAGAGAGCCTGGTTACAGAGAAGAGAGCACAACGAGTATTTAAAGCCTTCCTCCATTCCCATAATTTCTGAATGTGATCTCTACGGTGTGAATCCAAATTCATGAATGCGGTCAAACTGCCCAAAATGTGTTGTTTAATGAAAGGGGCGAGCCCAATCAGTGAAGTGACTAATAACTAAGTAGAAGTGGAAGATAGTTGGCAACTTGGCATGACATTGACAAGAAACCAAATATTTTATGGAAAAGAAAGGTGCTAACTGCTATCTATCCATCTCAAGTGCCTGTATTTCTATCACGTGATTAATGTACCGATTGACTGTTCTTCTTTTCGTTTGGCCTTATTTGGGTGGGTGGTTTTCTTAATGATTTCTTTTTGGTTGACTCGTGGGTGGGTTTTTTATTCAAAAATAGAGGACAAAAATAGAGGCCATAACTTAGTGCTTATTTTATTTTTTAATTATTATTATGTTTTTGGTAGGGAATATATATGAATCCGTTAGATCAATTAATTCGACATGTATATTCAAATGTTTTTAATATAATTTGATTAAATTTTATTTTTTGAATTATTTAAATATTGATTTAACTTAATTTTTATTGGTCTTTTGCATTTGCTTGGGTCTTTGTGCCCCAAGACCTGGTAGCACTAGCATGTATTGGAAAATGGTTTTCATTTATTTTTTTGGGGAAGAGAATTCTTTACCCGAGGCCCAAGACACACTTCAAGTAAGACACAGTTATATATGTCTGTTAGCCATCTTCATCTTGTCATTTTTTATACACGTTAAAATTTTAGGGTTTCAAGGCACTGAGATAGGAGCCCCGCGTACAAAGTGAGTAGGTGGACCAATTATATCTTGCCCATCCATTTGGTATCAATTCCCTATCAACCATCCATCTCGTATCAATTCCGTATCAAGATATTACACTGAGTGCTCCATAAAAACCTGCATTTCTCAGTATGTGAAGTGCCGCCAACATTTGCCTTCAGCGAGCTCTGCTATGGCAATGCACTGACAAAGAGTTATTGTAACAACTGGCCAGCTATTTCCTTGTCCTTTCAGTATTCCCATGGACAAATTTTTTAAAAACATTGACAAAGAGTTATTGTAACAACTCGCCAACTATTTCCTTATCCTTTCAGTATTCCCATGGACAAATTTTTTAATGAAATTGACAACAACATTTTATAGATGTCGTCAAAATCTTCATAGTTTTGAATTACAAAATAAATACCATTCTTTAATCTTACACCTTTTACATTGTAGGCTTTTTCAGGTTTGGAAAATTTCAAAGCTTTCAGTTTCTCAGATTTAATATTTATTTTACTTTTTAGACCTCAAAAAATCAAAGGATAAACATAAATTTTGAAACTTCATTTCACCACGAGCTCTTGTAATCTAGATCGGAGATGGATTGTGTATAGAGACTCTGAAAATAGTATTCTTGAAATGCAAAGTAAACTTTGAGCTTTATGTAATGAAAATGTGGAAATCAAGATTTAATGAATAAAAATGTCATTAACCTTCTTGTTAGTAATATTATAAAATATGGACATCATTTGTCACTAAATTTCCATTAAATCCCATAATATAGAGGAGAATTCTCATAATATAGAGGAGAATTGTCTTTAAAGCCTTCACATGGCCATTGCTTTGGTGAACGTGAGCCAGCTAGCAAATAAGCTTGAAACATTCGCCGTGATGCAATTGAGGATATACACCTCTCCCATATGTGACTTGATGTTGGAGAGGGTGGAGCTAATGCTAGGGAAGGCCCCCCTTAGCATCCTTTTGTTGGTTGAGAGCTTAAGGTACATAACAACCTTTGATGATGGTGCCCTTCACATTACTAGTCCCCATTTTGAGTTTGGCTCCTAAGTTCGCCAACTTATCCACCTTAGAGTTGTTTCCTCGAAGAATATGAAAGTAAGAGACTTGAATTTGAGCCGTGACCTAGAGATTACGGTCGTATATTCTTTGTGTTTTGATAACACCTTTGCAAATTCCTTATTCATTTGGTGAATAACTTGCTTAGAGTCGCCTATACCAATGATTTCAAGAATATTGAGTTGCTTTGCTAAGTTCACTCCGAAGAAAAGCGCAAGCCATTCTGCCTCATTATTGGTTTTTCGCCCAAGTCCCCTAGCAAAGGAAGACACTATATTTCCATCAAGATCAAAGATGATCCCACCCGCACCTGCCAACCCTAGAAGCCCACATATATCACTATGAACCAATCACAACCATAAGACAAGAAGTTTGTCTCACAGTGTCCTTAGGAAATGATTCTTAATTATTTTTCCATGTTACACAACCTTCATAGACACCACTAGACAATTCAATCTATGAAAGGTGATCATTCATAAGAAGATGACTCATATGTTTAAAAAAAAAAATTAATATACTATTATGTCATCAGTTTAGAGGAATCCTTTATTTAGTTTTATTTTTTTAAATGTAAACTTTGTAAAAAAATTACATTTAGTAAATCTAAAATTAAAATAAATCTATATATATGTTTAAAAAAGAATGTAAGGTTGAAAGTTGCCTTCGATAAGGTTACAAAGATTTATTAATCCATGTTCATAAGAAATTCAATAGATATTCCATTCAATATTAATTTGATTATTAATTCAACTTTTAACATATGTATATATATTATAATTACAAACACGTTAGTATATTATAATTACAAACACGTTAGTAATTTAACAAAGAACGTTAAAGTTTGATGTTAAGTTGGATAGTAATTTATTTTGTACGAATTTTTAAATAGATAAGTTTAAATTTTTAGATATGTATTTTGTATATTATATATATTATTAATTGACTTACAATTAAGTATATATAATAACTTACATTAAAATTTATTCTAAATAAATTATATTATATTTTTAAATTAAAAATTTAATATTTTTTAAATTATTAATAAAAAATATTTAACATGTGTAAGAGAGAACTATTATATTTATTAAAAACAAATTTGTTTTGGTAATTGGATTTAGTTAAAATATTTTTATTTCTGAAATGGATAAAAAAGAAATAGACCAAGGTCATTTTTTTTAACACTTTTTTTTTGAAGGAAGTAACATGCATTTTTTTTACTTATATTTATGTCAAAGGCGTTTTCCCTATGGAGACGTAGTCTCAGAAGATTCCTTGTCTCCCTGGCCATTCACACTTCGAAAGGTGTTGCGTCGAATTAGCGAATGGATCGTGGACAAGTGTTGTGTTGATCAATCAGATTGTTTTTCTTTTGCATTTTAGTTGGGTCCCCGATTCTGCAATCTCGATTGTGGAACTTCTATCCCGTAGACCGCTGGTGTCCTGTCACATACCCCAATTTTGTAAAATTATGTAAATTGTTTTATTATATTTTTGAGACATTATGTTAAACATTATCCTAAGTATGGATTGATGACTCAGCAGAGTCAACAGTAGTACAGTGTAATTCAGAATATTTTATTATTAATAAATAAATTATGGAGACAACAGCATGGGAGAGATGTTAAAAGAGATTACTGGTCAAACTGGTGGATGGAACTAGGTGGAAAGGCAAAAGACAAGTGGCAACATCCTCAAACACTTCCTAAGTTGCAGGTGGCAACTTCCCTATATTTGGGCTCATGATTCCCCAAGAAAGTGGAATCAGAGCAGGTGGCTCATTAAATGACAGTTAACCCAACAAAGACCTAGACAATCTTTTAAAAGTACTCAATGAAGAGAGCTGAGGCTGCTCAGATTTTATTCCAGAGAGAATTCATTCAGGTGAATGTTATTCAGAATTTCATTGAGGAAAGAGGGAAAAACAGTAAGGAAGTGTTCTGAGTGGATTGCTGCAGTAACTTGATTTTATTTACAGCTTTTCGCTGGGAGGACTTGCTGATAAGTTCTGTATTCATACTGAGTTTGAGGACTAGTATCTGCCATTGCTGCACCTAGTTCCAGCCAGGGAGACCAGAGCAAGCTTGGGGGTCGTGAGAAGTCGCTGTCTGAGCGCTCTCCAGGAATTGGTAGGGAGGAACGGCCTCCCATTGCTGTTGTTGTCCACAGTAAACAGCTTGATAACTACGAGCAGAGAAGGCATAAACCCTTCCATTGACATCGAGAAGAAACAGCTGGCAGAAGCAAAGGAGAACTTCCACCATGGAAGCACTGACAGTACTAAAATCGAAGGATACACTCACGTTGTAACAGAGTTGATAATAGGCGCCGACAGGAAGAACCCTAGGTTGCTCAACGACCGTATAACCACCAACAGAGAGCTAATGGCTCCCACACAGTGCAAGAGACAAGCTTAAAGGAACGGAAGCAGCGTAGAAGCCACTAGTAAGCAGTGTAACAGCGACACTATGACCAGGAGAGTTCACCGGACGACCATGCCCAAAGGCGAGGGTGAAATAATAATTTAGGGTTTGGTCAAACAATATCTAAACGCCAATGCATGGCACCGAAGCGACCATGTAGGTCTTTTAATAATCTTGCATACTGTGGGTCAAATCCTAATGTTCCATAACGAATTGCCATTGATCGGGATTCCAACAAAACGTAGCATGAACTTCCATTTGATCGCTATACTATGGTTACCTGCCACATATTTCAAGGTCTTAATCATTAGCATAATGTGCATAAGAATAAGCATTGTAAATATCAACCTTTGCTTTTATACATTGTACAACCAGAGTGTTCGAACGATGTTTTTACACCTTGCTATGTATAAATTAAAACCTTGCTTTATACAGATTAAAAACCTTGTATTATGAGTAATCGATCAAGATTAAGTATGATTAAGTATGGAGGTATTTTTAGACCTTAATGATTGATGTTTATAATAAAAGTATAATGATATGAGCATAATGTTAGGTCATAAATTATTCATTAGATTTACCTCTATAATGCTATTTACCCTAGTCTCAAGTGATACTAGGAATAGTTATTTACTATTCTATTACCTTGGTGTCTTTTGCCATAGATAGTATAAGACTTGTTATTTTATTTTTTTGGTAACTTTAATTTGTAGGATTTAAGTGTTATATCCCACAAATATTGGAGTAAGTTTACTCTAATCCATGTTCACATGGTATTACCTATGCAATAACAATCTCTAATAGTCTTAGATTCTCTATATTAACTTTTAGTCTTTTATTGTCCTTCATGCTCAAAAATTTACTAGGTTTGGTAGTGAATGCATGACTAGCAGTCTATGTAAATTACTATCACCATCCTTGTTGATAGTGTAGTTTGGAACTCATAATAGGTTAAATTATAATAATCTAGTTTTATTCAATTATTATAAATGGAAATAGAGGTAGTTTTCCATTTAATGTAAAACTCTTAAAAGTGTAAATAGAAAACTTTTACCAACAATATACTTGGTATTTGCAAATCAAAACATATTCTAACTCGGTATGATGCAGTAACAGCAGATAAATAATTTGGGTATGAACATGGTAATCCAGTATTCATTACTGTGCTAGGTAAAAATGATTATGATTGCAATACAATGAACTCAATAATGATCCAGCTTCCCATAGGGATACTTAATTCAGTTATTATAAAGGAAAATAGCTATCTTTTCTCTGGAAATTCTAACTTTCTTTCAGTAAGATCTTCAAGAGAATTATAGGAAAAGCTTACCTGTAAAAGCTTGATAAACTGGCTAGCATATATTATACTTTTACTGCATAAACTGGTACAGCATGTGGCTATCTAATACTTTAAAAAGATCTGTTAACAGCGACCTGAACTTTACCTGTATATCTGTCAGAGAAAGAAAAACTGTTGCATTAGCTTGAAAGCTAAGTAAGCTAAGTAAGCCCAGTCTGTCATAGCAATCCCCCTTGCAGTTGCAAAGAGAAAACAATCAGTAACTGACAAGAAACTCATCTTAAAAATTAAGTTTAATAAAAGATCTTTCAGTTTACAAATTTTGATAGCATAAACTAATCAAACAATTAATGACTGCAATTAAGGTGATTATATGTTATTTTAAAAAGTTTTAAATTTTTCAAAGTTTTTGGAGTTTTGACATGTGGTATCAGAGCATGGTTCAAACACTAGGCCTTGATATGGCCCAATTACTTTCCGCAGAACAGTAAAAATAATATACTAACCTGTATTTTGTTTTATGTTAAAGGCAGAAAATTACTTTTTCTGAATCTAATAGGCAGGTATGGAGAACTTAAGAGAATATGTTGAGGAGGAATCTCCAAACACTGAGACCAGACAGATGTCCAGAGAACCAGTGATAGAGGAGGTAACTACTCACTCCTCAGAGTTGATGCAAACCATAAAGGGTTTAAAGACTGAATTAGAATCAGTCAAAAAGGATAATGAAAGAATTCTGAAGACTCAAGAGGAGTTAAATCAAATTCTGATACAGAAATTTCAGACTGAAGGGAAAAATAGAAGGTCTGAATCTGAAGAAGCTAGCCATCAAAAAGGGTCCAAAAAGATGAAACTAGCTAAACCTGATAGCAGTTCATCATCAGAAGGAAGTAAGGAACAACAGAGCTATTACAGTACTAGTGACAGTAGTGAGGCCGAGTTGTATAAAAGGAAGAAAAAGTACAGGTCTTATGAAGAGATTTCTGGGGAGTTCAAGAAAATAAAACCCCCAACTTTCAATGGAGAAACTGAAAAAGGAGAAGAGGCAGAATCCTGGTTATCCGGGATGAGAAAATACTTTCAGATTTATAATTATTCAAATCAGCTGAAGGCGAGAATGGCCATCTATAACCTTTCTGGAAAGGCAGATATATGGTGGCAAGATTTGAAAAGGGTCAAAGGGATCAAAGAAAAAGAGGTCAATTGGAGTACCTTTAAAAGGTACTTCAAGAAGAAGTTTCTGTCTGAACAATACTATGAAGAAAGGGCCAAGGAATTTTATGAGTTAAAGCTTGGGTCCATGACTATGAAGGACTTAAACAGTAAGTTCTTAAGTCTGTTAAGATATGTGCCGTATTTAGTTGATGAGAAACCTAAAGTACAGCGGTTTCTCAACTGTTTGCCATACCATATAAAGGATAGAATCGAATATGATAACCCCAAAACTCTGGAAGAAGCCATGAGAAAAGCTAATTTCTGTTTTGAACAGAACAAAAAGAAGGAAGGGATAGCCAATTGGAAGGCTAAAAAGAATGGTAATCAGTCTGAATTTAAGAAAAAAGAGTTTGTACCTCAGAAAAATTTCAGGAATAACAAGAACAGAAACCATTCTAATGGTAAGAACTTCCAGGGAAGCAAAAATGGTGCTTATAATAACGCCAATAACTTCAAGGGCAGCAAGGAGGTTTCTAACAATCATGGAAATTTCACTAAGAATTTCGAAAGGAAGGAACCTGTTAAATGTTGGGAGTGCAATGGCCCACATTATGCTTCAATTTGCCCAAATCGGAAGAAGCCAAACAGCAATATTCATACAATACAAGATGAAATAACTATTGGAGATTTTGCAAGGACCATGCCCCGAATCAATGCAGCGTTGGAGAATCGCCAAGCTGATTACCAAACTTCCATGGTGGAAGTAGAAGGTATGGTTAACAAAACCCCTATAACTATTCTAATAGATCCAGGTGCAAGTCTTAGTTATATTTCACCGCAGATAGTAGAAAAGTGTAATCTGACTGTTGCAAAGTTTGATAACTCCTGGCTAGTTCAATTAGCCACAGGGGCAAAAAGGAAGGTAAATTGTTATGTTAAGGAATGTGCTTTAAATATGAATGATTTTAAAACTATTGTTAAATTAAATGTTCTGCCACTTGGCTCGTACGACATACTTATTGGTATGGACTGGTTAAAACAACACTGGGTAGTTTTAAACTGTTTTGATAAAACATTCACCTGTGTAAATAATAATGAACCACCAGTAACAGTCAAAGGTGTCCCTAGGAAAACTGTAGTTAGGCAGATTTCTGCCTTACAGCTCAAAAGAGTAGTCAAGAAGGGATGCAAGGCCTATGTTGTAACCATTACAGATGAGGCAAATAAAGTTGAAAAAGATAAAATAAAAATAGAAAGTATTCATATGTTAAATGAATTTATTGATGTTTTTCCGGAGGAA